>CAJQZN010041888.1:0-36799 GCA_907164685.1 Colias eurytheme | reverse complement strand
CGCTCTTAACAGGAATAGGTCGACTTAACCTGTAACCCTGTATATAAAAAGTACGTGTCACGTTGTTTGTCAGCGATGGACTCCAAAACTACTGAACCGAATTTGATTTTTGATGTAACTTAAAAGAAAAATTATTTTATTTCAATTTTTTATCTGCTATTATTTGACAGTTACAATTATTTGTTAGCTAACTCTAGTTTTAATCTGTAATAATTTTTTAAGTGAAACTTCCTTAGGCGCGTTGAGAGTAAAATTTCAAGGTCACGTCATGGAGATACCGCACGCCAGGTGACGATTTTGGTATCTTTGAATCTTGCGAAAGAAGTTTCGCTTCTGACACGTGTGCTCGGTACTCAGGCTCTTTTTGGTGAGACTAATAAAATCGTGTTTTTTCCAGGCTCTGGTTCAGCCCCCGGTGCCCCCAACTGCCCCCGGAGGCTATGCCCCACGACGGGGAGTCCCCAACAATGTTCAAACGGTCCCTTATTCGATATTTGGGCCACTATCATTTACCCCAATTGACATATTATATGGATAGGGTAAAAAGATGCGATTTCTCGCATATTAAGTGAGTATTTTTTTTATGTATTTTAGTGTATATGAGAATTTTGATTGTAACCATAGAAATCTAAATAACAAGACACATAGAAGTGCTATAATGTCATAATTCGTATGAAAACCGCTGTCGCCAAAATCAACACATTTAAACCGATAGCTAAACAGTACACACAAGTAAACTATGCCTTTTATTGGACAGCTTGATTTTAGTGAAAAGTAACTTAAATATTAAATTAAGCTTTTTAATATGTATCCTAACGCACGAATTTACGGTTTATTTTAGAATAACATCCCTAAGTATATGAGACGTTTTGTTTCTTTTTGCTCCAATAAGGTTGAAATTTGTGTTAAACGTGATAATAAGAATGCTCGACTGTGTCATTCATTGTTATTTCGATTATTATGGTGACACTCGTAATACTTGTAAATATTCTATAATTTTAAGGAAAAATGGCATTATTTCTAAAAAAAAATATTTACCGATGAAATATTATTCCTTTATTAGTATAATTACAACTTGTGGAAGAATTTCCGCAATGGGAAATGCTGAAACACACCATGTTTACACACATACGTCTCCAGAGCAACTGAACTGTGACGAACACACTGGTGGCACAGCTGGTGATGTGAAAGTCACCTGAGTGGCGACAAGGTCACGCGCGCTTACGACTTCTAGTGTCTTGTTATTTAGATTTCTATGATTGTAACTTTTCAGTACAATCAAAATTCTCTTTTTGAAAAACTTTTGTGCTTGTGCTTTTACACTTTACATAACTACCTACTTAAGTTATAGTCTGGTTCACATATTTTACGCAAATTCATTGATCTTCATTTTCAAATCTTTTTTCAAATTTCCAAAATTTTGAAAAATTTTCCGAGATAAAATTTTCCGAGAAAAGAACTAAAGCCCCATTTTTTTCACTTAATTGTTTATAAGTTTTGATTTTTTATCGGCGCCTTTTCGAACTTTTCCTTTAACTTTCTAGGTAAAAATACGAATCGATTGATACCTTGGTCGTAATTTTCGGTCAGGGCTGATAGATGCTATTAAAATAAGTACATGTGAACCAGACTATTAGCTTGGGATAGCTTGTCAGTCACAAACAATTTCAAACTTCTTTCTGTTTATATATTATTACTAGCGGTCCGCCCCGGCTTCGCCCGTGGTACATATTTACGTTTTCTCTACATAAAAACCATCCTCGTACTTCAAGGAATATAATAAAAAAAGAATTATCGAAATCGGTTCAGCCGTTCTCGAGTTATGCGCTTACCAACACATTTTGCGATTCATTTTTATATTATAGAAGATATAAACTGTTTATATATATTTATTGTTTTAATATTGTATCTAGCATCACTACATAGTATAAAACAAAGTCGCTTTCTCTGTCCCTATGTTCCTATGTATGCTTAAATCTTTAAAACTACGCAACGGATTTTGATGCGGTTTTTTTTTATAGATAAAGTGATTCAAGAGGAAGGTTTTAGTATATAATTTATTAGGTTTTAGACAATACAGGCGAAGCCGCGGGCGATAAGCTAGTCTCTTTTTATAATTTAGAGACAGCATTGCTGTGTACAGCGCGCTGAGAACTGTCTTTACTGTCTTGACTAACTTTTTGTTAGTTTTTGACGTTGTTTTATAGGCTAGAAGATTGTTGTTAGTTATTTTTGAGTTTTTAAGGTTGTTTTTTTGGAATTTTTGTCAGTTTTATAGCGTTTTTCCCACTTTGCGGTGTGATTTAGGAGATTTTTATCAGGTTTTTCCCAGTTTTTTCGCCTTCTTTCTACATTTTTCGTGTTTCTCAGCGTGTTCCTAGTTGCCTCAGCGCCGGGGTCGCACTTCGACACGGACTGGGCTCTCACACGGGTCGGGTCGCTGCTGAGACAGCATTGCTGTGTACAGCGCGCTGAGAACAAGGACTGGCCGCTGATCGCGCAAGCTAGCAGCTTGGGCAGTTATGGGAAGGAGCCTAAGGTAGATAATTTTTTTGAAGTGAAAACTTCTTTAGCGGCGTTGAGCACTTTTTCTGTAATGGGTATAAAGTCTTAAACTCGCGTCAGGACACGTGACCTGATCGAAAAAGCGTAAGACGTATACCATTCCAAAATATCAAACATGCTCATTGCTCAACGTTAATAATCAAGTTTTCACTTCTGCCGGCACTCCCGGAGTGCAACCCGTCTTTTTTTTAAACTAAACCGAACTAGGTCAATAGTCAGTGCATTGTACTTGATGATTTTTGTCAATAAATATATTTTTACTAGCGTTCCGCTCCGGCTTCGCCCGTGGTACATGTTTACGTTTTCTCTTCATAAGAACCATCCTCGTACTTCAAGGAATATTATGAAAAAAGAATTATCGAAATCGGTCCAGCCGTACGCGCGTGATGCCGTGACCAAGGGAGGAATAAGAAATAACTATAATATAAATCTCTATATATAAAAACTAGCTTAACTCTTCAGCTTTATAATATTAGTATTGATTTAAGTTGACGTTCAGAAAGTGATAATGTATAATTATTATTTGTACTTAAAAATAAATTAATCATAAGGATTTTACTTTCAGTTATGGCTGACAGGCGATTTCTTGCATCACTTCACGAAAATCAAGGATCAGGCGCAAACTTTGTCAACGCCACCACAATTGAAACTGATCTATCCTTCTTTGGGTATGTTTTTATTCATTTGTTAGTTATTACAATGTATTCTAAATTAGCATAATCTTAATATATATAAATCTCGTGTCACAATGTTTGTCCTCAATGGACTCCTAAGAGCCGATTTTTCAATGCTTGGATAAAACTTATTCGTCGAATAATGTATAAAACTACCATTTTAAAAACGTATTCTAATTGCCCGTATTTGACAGTTTACGTGACATTTTAATATTATCGTGTAATACTTTATTGGACGTATAAGTTTTATCCAAGCATTGAAAAATCGGCACTTAACCACTTAACCGATTATAATAAAATTCACACACCATGTTCAGTTCGATCCAACTTGAGAGATAGGATAGTTTAAACATGTAGATACCACGGGCGAAGTCGGGGCGGACCGCTAGTAAGTATATATTTTTAGAAATTACTCGCGAGGCTGGGTTAAATATCGAACGTAATAAGAATGTACTGCGATTCTACACAACTGCCTAATTGATGTAGACAGTTAAATAAATGAATATAAATAAAATCATTTTTATTTCGTTGTCACAACATTAAAAGGTTACAAAACTCAATTATACTACACAAATTACAGAGGATAACGTTGTGAGAAACTGGTGCCTGAAATAGACTAAATAGAAGCACAGAATACATAATAGTAGCTAAACGCTACAGAACGGACACTCTCCGCCTCCCGCCAAAATTAAACACTTACCTCACCCCGCACGATCAGGCTATTAGATGGCCCGCATTTTTCCGCAAGGACGATACGCAACGAAGATTGACAACATTAATCAAATTGACCTAAAGTAATTTTATTATTTTGGATTTGTGATTGTCGTTTTTCGTAGAAAATGGTTAGATATTGTGCTGTTTACGGATGTATTTCATTAGAAAAAAGCGTAAAGAAACGCTAGTCACAAATGTGCCAACCATAAAGCGTTAACACACACATTTGCAGTTTTACAGTGTGACTGTCAAAACGATAATTTTGTATGGAATGTCCGGAGTGTGACTAAAGTTTACGTACCTAACATAATGCATAAAAGTATACAAATTTTACCAGAAGACAATTTTACCGTAAAAACAACAATATATGGTAATTTTCCAATTACAGAGCATAATGCGACTCAGTGGCGCACAATGCCGAATTATGCTGATGCTTAATTGGAACGTGAATTAGTTTTCAAATGCACCAGCAGGTTGCGCTAAGTTCAGTGTTGACTGATGAAAAAAAAATTCATTTAGCAATAACCTCATTAATGTGTAAATATATTAATGAAAGCCATTCTATATTATATTGTAAGACATTAAATATTATTTCAATAAGAACTATTTGTACCTGATAATAAATAATTATTAACTTCAGACTCTTCGTTGTTAAACACTTGCTTTTCATGGTTTTCTTTATTTTCATTATCGTAATTATGAACAAATAAGATTGAGTTGTCTTCTTCATCTTGATAAATATATTCTTTTCCACTAAAACATTGATGATTGCTTGCTTCATTAAATGATTCGATCAAGCCATTGCAATGTTTACAAAAGTATATTCCTGTAAACAAATTTGTTTGTAGATTCGAATTCTAAAATGGAATTGTATTCACATTTTAAATGTGAAATATAAAAAAAAGTCAATGTTTGTACCTTCATCCATACTTATATTTATTTTTAACACAATTTGAATTAACTTTTATTATTTCGAAAAAACTACAATGAAACGAAAGCTTTAAAATTTTTTCCAACAATTAATAATATTATTAACGATAATATATAAACAAAACATTTCGATCAATGCCAACCTTAAGGGGAAAACACTTGTTAATTTTCTGTCACAGTTGGCATCGATTGCACGCATCAATTCACGCGCATTACTTTTAAGAGTGCTCGATTGTGCGAAGCGTTGCTGTAGTTGAAACATTCAACGTTAAGCATTATGCCGCATAATGCGCTCTAGTGCTGTAATTGGAAAACGGGGCATAACACAAGAATGAATAACCTATTTTAAATCAAATTAAGGACCTTGATGATTCTGTCATTACATTTGAATTTGTTTTTTTAACCGCCCCCTATTGTATACATTGTTGTTGAAGTAAAAGTGACCAACGATTAAGGAAGTATACAATTGTCAATATATTACAATTTATGAAGAAGTAGTTTTTGCCTAATATACGTTTCAAACATTTTGCTCGACGCGTTACGTGTAATTGGCCTTGGACTTGGTAATACCAATTATGTTGTTGATTTAGTTTAAATTCGCCAGTTTTTTCATTAATCCAAAAAAAATTTTTTTGTCGATATTGCCAAGTCTAATTAATAAGTGCACCGATATTGGACATTTTATCTCAACTATCATATCTTCTCCAATAAGCCCATCTGGAGTAGCTCCTAGATACGGAATCTCAGGATCTATAAACAGCCCACATGGACTGATTTCTATTCCTTCTTGAACACAGAGCTGATCCAATGCTTTTTGAAGTGAAAACTTCTTTAGCGGCGTTGAGCACTTTTTCTGTAATGGGTATAAAATCTTAAACTTGCGTCAGGACACGTGACCTGATCGAAAAAGCGTAAGACGGATGGAGAGTAGACAGCTATCCCCTCTCTACTACGCGCGTTTTCACTTCTGCCGGCACTCCCGGAGTGCAACCCGTCTTATTTTTTTAATTTTCTTTCCCATAGCGAACAGGCGCTACATCAATGTTCAGTTTATAAAGTAGCTGTTTTTCTATAATGGTGGAACTAGTATCAGCCCTCATTTAAATTACCCTCCCAAAGTTTGAAGCGGTCAACAAGGTGCGGCGAAGTTCTAACCATTCACTCGATTCGCTTTGTAGAACTGTTGACCTCTCAATTTTTCGTCTGTCTTCTTCACTTTTTTGTAAGTTGCTCAAAAAATTCTTTTTCATTTCTTGTAAAACAGTATCACTCACATCCGGCTTAGTACACTGCTCTCCATATTCTTTGTTTATTAATAGCTCCCTTTGTGGATGACGCTTTTTAGTTATACGTTTTAACAATCTCCTTTTGTGATATTTGTTATCCAAAGCACACATTTTACCCGTAGGACTTTGCCCTACAATTGTTTTATATAGAACTAGCGGTCCGCCCCGGCTTCGCCCGAGGTACATATTTACGTTTTCTCTACATAAAAACCATCCTCGTACTTCAAGGAATATAATAAAAAAAGAATTATCGAAATCGATTCAGCCGTTCTCGAGTTATGCGCTTACCAACACATTTTGCGATTCATTTTTATATATAAGAAGATATAAACAGGTTTTCTCTTAGTGTTAAAGTTTACAGCAGATGCGGTACACCGAGTTTGCTTACCACGGCGAGATGAGAAATTCACTCTTTTCCCACCCACAAATTTGGCCACACTATGAAAACTTTCTACAATATTACTGTCTACATCATGAACGAGACTTCTTGAATGGCCTGCAATATTATTAATAAAAAATATATCCTTTGCCATATGGAACTTGAAAAAAAATCGTGCGGCACATTATCGCAATTTTGCGGATTTGTACAGAAATGACTTTTACATTTGGTGTGGTCACCAAATGCGTGCAAATGTACTTACTCCCTGGATGTCCTAAAAAAGTTTCTGGGTGCAAAAATCTAAATCTTCTGAAGAGTTATGGTATTTCTTGCTGCATTTACGTATTGCTGATCGAATGCGCATTATACGCTGTTTTGTAATAAGTTTTCTAAAATGAATTGGGTAGTACGTATCTCTCGTTAACTTCTCCATTTTGTTGCATAGATTCCTTAGCAGGTGATTCCTATATTCAACCTTTTCTACAAAATAATCAGAATACGGTCTTATTACGGTCTAATTTGCGCAGCTACTGTGATAGCTATATGGATTACTCACGCGAGTTTTTATCTTCGTCGCACAGATGAATGTCCTGCTCATTAACGCAAATCACTTTTGTCCATTTATATTCTCCTGGTACTTGAACGATGAAATACTTGTTGTGACGAACGTAATTCGCAGCTATCGCAGTCTCCACAGTGGTTGAATGAGTTCGGCTGAGCGTTCTTAAATCTCTTCGAAACTGTGTGATCCTGGTAGCGTGACTAACAGTTATTATTAGTCAGAGTAGGACGAGATGATTTGTGAGGTTGAAAGCACTGATGTTAAGTAGTAAAACATCACCTCAAGGTTATGGGCGCCTAATATTTTAGTATAATTAATTCACTTTAAAAATTGATTTAAAAATGAGAAATAAAATACACGTGGGTAAGGTCGTCAAAAAATGTAATATAACGCACTGGAAGATATAACACACAATAACACATTAACACACTGGAAAATGTAAAGGATATTGTTCACTTGGATGGAAACAGATCAAGTAAAATCCATTTTAAGATATGTATTACATAATTATTTATTTTACGAAATTAAAATAATCATAAACGAATCTTAGACTGTGCATAGATTACAGCTTGCAGGTTTATTACGCTTTGTTTTCCAACGTGTTTTTGATATCAGCTAGAATTCTTATTGTTGGTTTTTTAGATTTTGTAATTACACGTTTTGTGTCTGTCGCTTGTTTTCTTAATGTGGCTAGTTGCAAATCTAAGCAGTCACAAAAACCTGGTTTAGTTCCTGTTTGTGAACAATAACAGCTTAAGCTGCGATATGATATTGTGTTTTCTGAATTCATGTTAATTACTTGATGTAATGTCATGGTTCCTGGTACAGGTATTAAGTCCATTGTTTGTATTTGAATGGTATCCTCAGGGATAATGCGTTACAGACGTGTCTGTAACGCACAGAGACCACGAGGGAAGGGGATAACAAATCACAGCAAGTCGACGACTATTAGCAAAGTAAGGGTAGTTGGGTCAAACGTCCGCGTCGTATAAACAACGTCTGAGCCCCTAGGCCTGCCACACTTTTGTCCTTTTCTCTGTTTTTGAATTTTTTTTATATACTTGTTGTTGGTCTTCGGCAAAATAAATTATTATTTCTTTCTTTCTTTGCTGGACCAGTCAATAATATTAAATCGATCACGTTATTGCGAAGAAATTTGATTTGAAGTCGGGTCACGTTACATAAATTTGGTGGTTTAAGATAGAAGTAAAATTATTGGGGCACCTATTTGAGGGTATATGGGAATGAATCCTTCTTGATACAGGAAGTCCAAAACTGGTTAGTAATTTATCGCAAATCTCATGAATTTTATCTTCAATTATGATAAGTCCATCATTGTATATATCATTGATATATCATCATTATATGCTAATGTCATATCCTGATTCTCATTACGCATTCCGTTTAATGTATCTTCACATTACGAAATGTATTCCATAACTCGAGGGGGTTAGATGGTTGGCAAAATATAAGGATGATGGTGATGATTCTCTTAATTTTGTGGCTGGGTCGGACATGAGGCTCAGACGTGACAGCATATGACATTTTATTTTACCAATGTTAATCTCCCTCCAGCAAACCTAATTCCTTGCACCCGCCTTGATAAGTTTGACAAATAACACGATTCACGATCCTTAGATGTTCTAATTACATTGGACCGCGAACATGTTGCAGTTACATTCTTAAATAAAAAAATACGTGTGGCACTCGGGTACTGCCGCGGTAAAGCTATTGCTTGCTATGCCTTCAAGCCACACCTCCGTGCCCGTCGGAGTGGGGAGCGTGAGGTTTTTTCGTTACGGAATTTCTGGATTCGGTCCCCGCGCTCAAGGCCCGCGATAGAAGCTATGCAATAGCTTAAAAACATTAAGTTTGTGTTGGATGAATGTTATAGACAGTTGAGTCTTTTTTTACATCGGGATATCCTTCAACATCTTGCCCACCTTTTCTTATAGAATTTCAATTTCTTTGTCATAAATAATCCCCAGTATTACCAAATATACCAAACACCATTTGGTTACACCAGTATTACGTATGCTTTACGTGTATGACTTTTGTAAAGTCAAAATCTGTTATAACGACATCGAAGGGACTACTCATATTGGGTCGTAAAAACCGATAGTTGTAACAACCGTTGACAGGTATTAATAGGAAAGATAATATGTATATTCATATCGTCTGCTTACTGGTAAAAAATAATAAGTGCAGTTTTTGACATTTCGAGTAAATGGCTTTTTAATGTTTAGGTTTCAATTTGTTCTACTTAACACTCATTATTTCAAAAAATTTTAATGCAAAATGTTGCACTAACTACCCTTCTTTTAATATTTACACTTACAAAGTATTTGTTTTGATTATAAACCTTTTAAAATTTAACTTAGACAGAAAGGGTGCAGCATTTAACATGTTTTACCTGTATTTAAGAAACATGTTGTATTTTCTGAATTATTTGTTACAGAAGCTCACTTTAGTTTTCAATAACAGTGTATTGTATTTGACACCAATCACTTTACAGGAAATATGTTTATAGATTAAATTGACCAAAATAATGATATTTGTAATACATTTAACATATTTTACCTGTAGAAATTTAGGGTATGTCACTTACCTGATACTCTAAACTTGATACAAAAGAGATTTATAAAATAAGGTAAGTGCTAAATGAAATAAGTTTGATGAAATGAAACGATTTTCAATTAATAATCAATTTTATTGGTCACAATCAATTAAATTGTTACATTATTATACCAAATAAAAGTATAAATTAAAAATAATCTAAGTCTATCCAGGACAATTATCCTGTTAGGCTTTTAAAAATGTTCAATCTTCCTCTGACTCTTCTTCAATTGAAGGTTCAGGTAACCTATCTTTTTGAAAGGATGCAGTTGGTAGAGCAGAATACCAACCATGGTATTCCTCAAGAATTATTTTTTTGGAACATAAACTAATTAGATCTTTTTTTTTTCGCTTCACTAATCGGCAATGGATTATAAAAAACGCGTGGTCAACTTACTTGTACTCATCGGTCAAAGGTATTGTATAAACGTACCTAGACGAACGTCTTAGATACGGTGTCTATTAGGTTATGACGTCGTTGCATGCTGGCCAACATTAGAAGCGTTTATATTCGTATCATTAACCACGGCATCTCTTAAATTAATGTACTCGATGCTTTTTTTTTTCTTTTGATGAAGTCTAACCTTTCAGATATCAGTTTAGCCGCCATATCAACACAATATTGGTTTAATAATCCTTTGAAATAATGTATGCATTTATTCTCACCATGAGTCTAAATGCATAGATATGCATACAGTTTTAGATCTAGCAGCAGTATTCTGCTGTGGAATATTTATAGAGTATCTGTTATTACCGAAGGGAAACGGTAAAGGATACTGGAGTGGGTCATAAGATCTAATTTCAGAAACTCGTTGAAGGCCACCATCTCTCGCAGTATCTCGGGGACCTTTGTCTTCATCTATCAAAAGAACAGCTACTTTATCTACTATTGGTGCATTATACCGACCTCGATGCTCGTTATAAGTTTCACATCAGCATGAAAGTTTGAAGTCATACGGTGGTCTATTTTCCAAATTGTATTTAAAACTTTGAATATACGTATAATGATCGTGAAATATGTTTGGAGAACGTCGATAAGATCGATTTGTAAGCTTGGATTTAAATTTGAGCGCAAGGATACCTGATCTGCATGGGAAACAAAATATATTTGCAAAAATTCTGGTTGTGCCCTTTCAGCTGGAAGTTACCGATCAAGTGATAAACTTGCCCTTGAACTTTGTGGGCACAAAGTTTCCCTTACGAATCTCTTTGGCACCAAATGAAGTCGTCTGAAATAATGTACCTATTGTTACACGTAACTTTTGATTTCATATTTTTGTGGATAAATAGTTCTATTTCCTGTCAGAACATGCTTAGCTGTCGAATACCGCTTTCCTTTGAATCGTGGCGAATTCGTACGAATCACAGAACACGAATCACAAAATCAGGTGGTAGCAAGTAAGCATGAAGACAAATTCATAAATTGTATAGAATTCTGAATGAGAACCCGTTTTTGAAAACAGAAATTATGCATTTTCAGGATTATTAATAAAAAAATGTCTTGGATAAAATCATTTATTTTTTAAAACCTTCATTTTCCTCTCCAATGCTTTTTTGTGCTCTTCTTCATCAATTTCTCTGTTTTTTAATCTTTTTATACATATACATATAAAATGTGCTATTTTTGATGTGAGTTTTATTAATATGTTGTTTATTGATTTAAAAAACTCACATGAACACAGTCAAGCACTGACATTATCATTTTTTTTAAATGCACTTTCCAGGCATTGGAGATAAAAAAAAACCATGGTCGCCATTGTCTCAACACATGTTATCACATTTCTATTTACATAAAATAAGGCGTTTTTATCGTTATAATCTTTGAAGGATGTGAATATGTGTATGGGTTCTTCGGTGGGACTGTCTATAAAAAATGATTTTTGGCAGTCTGCGCAGTATTTCGAAGATTTTTGAATATAAACCCACACACATACGCACAAGCTTGCCCTTCCGATGTCACCAAGTTCACTGCTTCGACTGCATCAGCCAGTAACTGTTCAATATTGTCCGTATCAATGATTAAACTCACATTTTCGGCCAAATGTGATTTAATGAAACTTGAAAAATTTTCAGCTAATGAAGCTGAGTCATCGTCACAATTTTTTCTTTGCCCTGTGTGCCGCAAAATTGAAATTATCGCCGTTTTGATGCCGGACACAAATTGTTCTATTGTTGGCTTGTTGTTGTAACCACAGTTGTACCTAATGCAGCCAAATAAGTTTTCTAAAACGTCTTGGTTTAAGCGACGTGTGGGAAGGCTGTTCACACCTATTTTTTGAAAAATTTTTCCTCAATCTTTCTATACCATTTAAGGTTTGAATCCATCCATTTTGAGATGGAGGATGTTTTACTCCCCATGTGGGGTGCGTGATAATGGATTTTAACAGTAGGTAAGTGATGCACAAAAAATCACACACTCGCAGTTTATTTATCGTTTATTACTCCACATAGAAGGAGAAAGGATTCCATATAATAACTAGCTGACCCGGCAAACGTTGTTTTGCCATATAAATAATTTCTATGTACTTTCTAGTGCCGACAGAAAATAACTAACCTATTTTAAGTGTGTAAGGATGTGGTATATGCACGAAATAGGTGTGTAATGCTGTGAACGATAAGGGAATATAGAAATAACAAACGCCAAGCACTATATTTATTAATAATTCATCATAATTTATTTCTGTAATATATATATATACATTATACGTATCATTATTCGATAAGAACGGCAACACTATCAAAAAATATCAGTCTCTTAATGCTACAGCGTGAACAATATTTTTTGTTAGCCCATCTTTAGCTAACACAAACAAACTTGATGGTTTACCCACTCGAGAGCATGCCACGTATAATTGTCCGTGTGAAAAACATGGCGTGATTAAATCTAAGCCACAAACCGACATCGTTTGGCCTTGGGATTTATTGATGGTCATGGCAAATGCCAATCGAATTGGAAACTGAACACGCTTTAATTAAATTGGCACATCCGTAGGTATTATAAGAATCCGTGGTAGTAATATGTTTTCACCTCGGAACTTTCCATTTAAAATGCTAGCTTCGATGACGTTTTCGAATGACCAATCGCGTACCGTTGCACAGCCGTGGCGGGTTCAAATTGCGAAGCATGATAATCGGAGATACATAAAATTTGTATTATTTTTGTCCAAGTTATGGAAAGTTTTTATATGCTCCCATTTTGCAATGCCTGTAACAAAAAATATATGACGTTGTTAAAAAAATCAAAGCAGATATTATCCAGTTTACAAGAGATGACTGCAATAAAAATAAATAATAAACATTTCAGTGCTCCAAAACAGCTCTAAATGTAAAGAGCAAAATGAAATTTCAATTTAAGTAATAAGATTTTTCTTGTATGAACTGTAAGGCTGATCGACCCCACAAATCCTAACGTGAAAGTTTGGAAACCACCTTACAGACTTCTAAACGTTCCCTCTGAAGCATGGAATCTTTTTCTTTTCGGACAATCAGATTATTCTGTCTGCAGAGACCAAAAAGTGGAAAACACTGACTAGTGATTTTTCACAATGTGAATGTGTGATACTGCCCAGCATTTGAAATATTTCTTTAAGTTTATTTTGGCAAATCCTATATAATTTCACTTCTCTGAGGGTCATTTCAGCTACTTTACCAACATTCAAATCTTTTAAAATATCTCTACATTTTGTTATAGCAGTGTGCTGCTCAACTTTGCCTGACTTTGACCTTTTCGAAGGTGCATTCTGAAACAACATATTTGTTTATATGAGGCTGTTCTGATATATTATTTTTTATTCTATACAATAGAAAAAAAGACTTCACTAATTCAGTTTTATTTTGACTGTCCTAAAATTAGCATTTAGCATAGGGACATTATTCAGATCCAGATGTTAATTACTTCAATATGAAACTAAATTTCTTTTTTCAATACAGAAAATCACTCATCTAAAAGTAAAAGTTGAAATAAAAAATTATACTGTATTTACCTGTACACTTGCAGAAGGTTGGGTGTAGGGAATGCAAATCCCGCCAAAATTAAAACCCGGGTTTTTTTTCGAGTTCTATTTCAATTGCTGTGTAGCAATAAGGCCGCCTATTGTGCAAAATTTTTGTACCTCACTAATTTGTACCAAATTTCCTATATTGTTTTGTACAATGAAGTGTTATAAATAAATAAATAAATAAATTGAAATTAACAAATTAACTTATAAAAATGTAATTCTTAACTTAATAAACATTGCTTTTAAAAAGGTTTTTTAAAGTATTTTAGGAACGTTTTATCTAGTGCATCCACCTATCCACCTACAAATAACAATAAAAATGCTATTAACCTAAACCTAAACTAAGCAAAACAATATAATCATATAAAAATAGTAGATTCATAAAGACATAAATCAACTAATAAAAGAGCATAAATTATCTGAAAACTTAAAACTTTTTGGAAAGGAAATGAGATCTTAAGAAAATCAAAGCATCCAGAGAAGAGTCATTTAAACGAGATCTTATCTTATTACAAAAATAACCGGCTGTAGAAAATGCTCGTTCTGATTCGACACTTGTCGGCTTGATAGTAATAAGAGCTTGGTATGCCTTTGTTAACAATTTTCCGCGACCACCGCCATTTTCGTGTAACGCCATTTCACATAAAACCATTTTGTTCTTTTCTAAATTGGATGCAAACAAAGTAGGGGCATTCAGCATTACTTTTAGTTGGTTTCAATTTATGTAAAAGCTCCTCTTTAAAACTTTTGAATGCAGGAGCAGAAATGGCTAAATTTACATGTGATGCCAAAGGAACGTTTTCATCATCGTCGAAAGCAATTTTCGTAACAATACTTTTTATAAACTCTACCGTCGGTTTAGGAAAAATAGATTCATCTTCGAAAAAATCTTGAGCGTCGTTTAAATATTTCAAGACGCCTTGAATTAAAAGGTATCTTTCTCCGATCATCTTCTTTAAAGCTGCATGCAGTTCAGAACTCAGTACACTGTTATAGCCCGATAGTTTATTAAACAAACATTTGAATGCAGTATCGGCTGTAAGAAGAGTTGCATCTTCTAAACATAGTACTTCTATAACTCCTTTGACTGTTTCAAGTAGATCTTTCAATTCTGTTAGAGAAGTGATTTCGTTGTCAGTGAAACGGATGTCCGACTTTAAATCAAGCAAGGCTTTTTGTATACACTCATAGAGTTCTAAAAATCTAATAATCATATTGCACAGTGAACTCCAACGAGTTTTGCAATCAAGGATCACACACAACTCCCGACCAAACTTCTCTTTCACATATTTCTGTAGCATCACATCATTTTTAGTTGCAGATTTTCTGAACAACTTAACTACTTTTCTAACCCTTTGAATGATATCTTTGTAGTGCTGATTAGAAACATCTGATTGTTGCCTATTATCTGTTTCAAATACAATACCATCTTCTTCGTCATCTTCTTCGTCTGAATCAGATTGATGTAAATTAATGCCTTCTATTTCCGTTCCTTCATCATCTCCACATGACCTTTCATCAACTACTGTTTTTTTTATTATAGAGTACATCTAGCACGGCTAATTGTATGGCATGGGCATAGCAAAGTTGATGATGTACGGGTAAACATTTCCCCATTTTCATCATCACTGCAGCTGCATCGCTAGTCAGCCCAGAAATATCGTCTTCGAGAGACAAATCAAATTCTTGAAGTCGTGTTTGTAAAACATTAGCGCACTTTATGGCTGTGGCTGACCCCTCTATTCGAGCAAGTCCTAAGTTGATATGTTCTTTATTGTTTAAGTCTGGAGAATGCAAATTAATGTTCATATAACGACGATTGCGAGTAGACACCCATTCATCTGCCGTCAAAGAACATTTTTTTCCGTCCTTTTTTAAAGAAGCTAACACACATTTGACTTCATCTTTGACATTCTGGCTGCATTTCATGACAATATTTTTTATTGTGTTAGCTGAGGCTGGAAGGGCATAGTTACTTTTTTTGAACAGTCTCCTTAAATCAGCAGAATTAGCAAATACCCTGAAAGCTATACCATCCAGAGTAACCATTCTTGAAATAGTTAGTTCCATAGAGTCAGAAGTTGTGAGATATTCTGTAATTTTCTTTGGTTTCTTAGAAGTTGAAGGTGTAGCCTCTTCATTTTCTAGCTGCTGATGGGCTATTTTTGAAGAATCTAATGAAATCAAATGTTTATTTTTTAAGTGATTTCGGAGTGCCGATGTTGAACCTCCGGAAGTCAAAAGTATTTTATTGCAATGCTTGCACTTAGCTTAGCTTCAGACTTAGTCTTCGATTTTAAAAAGTGTAGCCACACGCTAGTTTTGTTTTCAGACTTTTTCGTGTTTTCCACAAAGTCCCCCATACTGAACTGAAAGCAACAGATTACGGAATATAACAGACCTAAGCGATAAGAAATTTGTAATTACGTACATTTTTATATTAAGTATCGGTCGAGCGATCATCAGCAACAAAAAAAATTGCGCTTAAGCTAGAATTCATGCCTTTTCAAATAGATTTTAGTGCCTTTTTAAAATTAATGCGGTTAAAAATGTGACTATTGCATTAGCAAGTAAGACCGACATTGTATGTTCTGTTCTGTGCAAATATCATTCAATGTAGCTAGCAATAGCATATAACAATAAATAATTATAACATAATGCACCCTTTAACTAATAGTTTAATCATAATTTAGTCCATTATTAGTGTTACACAAAACAATTTGAAACTGCATACAAAACCAATAAAATACTTACAAAAACACCAGTACTGTACGATGAACACTTGAATTTTACGATTAATTCACTATTGTTTCTATAATTTATACTTTTAAAATAGTCAAAACTTATTAAATCTTAGAAACAAACATCTCTTATAAGAAAATTATGATGACAGTTGAAACGGTTGGCGGTTTTGCTTCACAAATGTCACTTTGACAGTGCTATAGTGTTGCCGTTACAAAAAAACCGAAAATACCGAAAAACCGGAAACTTGTTAAAAATAACCGAGTTTTTTTATCGTTTAAAATATCACAAAAACCCGGGTTTTCGAATTTCGGTGAAACCGGTTTGCATTCCCTAGTTGGGTGTGAATATTTTCAGTTTGTGGCAATGACATATTCGGCATTAGCGGTTTTAGTGTAGCTGACTGACATACATTCTGTAATTGTGATGATAAAATTAAAAGGATTAATGGGGAAGAAAGATTCTTCAGTGGCAGCCATGGGCCGGAAGACGTAGTGTTGGACGGTCCCACAAGGTGGCAAGATAACCTGGTGAAGGTCGCTGGGCACAGGTGGATGCAAGCAAATGATGATGATGAATTAAAAGTTGTATAACAAATTTAAAAAAAAATAAAATTAGTAGTATTCATCTCTTTGGTTTTACATTAAGTAAGGTATTCGAGAAGTTAATTTTAAACCAATTGAGTAGTCATTTTGCATCTAATGATTTACTGCACACCAAACAGTTTGGTTTCACAAAGGGGCGCTCTACCACAGATGCTGGAGTTGCACTTCTAACACATATATATAAAGCATGGGAAA
The DNA here is from genome assembly GCA_907164685.1 of Colias eurytheme. Classification (NCBI taxonomy): domain Eukaryota; kingdom Metazoa; phylum Arthropoda; class Insecta; order Lepidoptera; family Pieridae; genus Colias; species Colias eurytheme. Next base: position 19,533 of record CAJQZN010041888.1, on the reverse strand, counting down.
ACTCAAAAAATGCTCTGGGGATATTTTGTGACCTCTCCAAGGCATTTGACTGCGTTGAACATTGTACTTTGTTACGTAAACTTAATCACTATGGAATTAAAGGAAAAGCCCAGAATCTCATAGCGTCATACCTGCATGATAGGATACAGACTGTAGTTGTTAATGGAGAACGTTCTAGCGGTGCGTCAATTAACATTGGTGTTCCACAGGGGTCAATTTTAGGTCCCTTCTTGTTCTTGGTATATATCAATGATCTTCCCTTTTATTTGCAGGATAGGTGTGAAATAGTTCTGTTTGCAGATGATACCTCATTAATTTTTAATGTGGATAGGCATGACCCAAATGTTGACGAAGTGAACAGTGCTCTTTTACACATATCTGAATGGTTTACCGCCAATAATTTATTATTAAATGCCAAAAAAACCACTTGTGTTGAATTTTTACTTCCTAATGTAAAAAAGTTGAACAGAGATATTACCTTGAACGGGGAGGTATTGCATCCTACTGAGTCTACTGTATTTCTAGGGTTAACATTGGACGAGAAACTACAGTGGGGAGCCCATGTCAACACCGCTGCAGGTAAGCTCAGTTCAGCTGCATATGCAGTCCGAAAAATAAGGCATCTCACCGATGAAGATACAGCTAGATTGGTTTATTTCAGCTACTTTCATAGCATTATGTCCTATGGAATTCTACTGTGGGGCAAGGCTGCAGATATAGAAACGATATTTATCTTACAGAAAAGAGCCATTCGCTCTATATATAATTTACGTGCTCGGGACTCACTAAGAGATCATTTTAAGAATACTGGTATCCTTACTGTACCATCACAGTATATATTTAATAATATTTTGCATATACACAAACGCTCTGACTTACACACAAGAGTAGGAGATAGACACGATTATGGCACAAGGAACAGGAATAGAATTGAAATGCCATTTTTCCGATTAGCTAAAGTTAAAAATTCATTTATGGGTCAAGGTATACGCTTATACAATAGAATTCCTCACAATATTAAAGAGTTTAGTAGTTCTAAATTTAAAACTTACATAAAAAATGTACTAGTTCAGAGAGCGTACTACAGTATTCAGGAATATATGGATGATAAAGACCCATGGAGGGTTGTCGCGTAAAAACCACAGGACAGTTCTTTGGCATATTATGTAGTTAGATATAAGTTACATATTATGTAAATTTATTGACATTATTTTAAAAGAGCAACTATGGAGTTTCTTGCCGATTCTTCTCCATAGATACTGCTTTCCGAATCGGTGGTAAATGTTAAAAATACTATGTAATGACGATTCGAAAGTGCTACTAAATAGTAGTCTAATTGAATAAATGAATGTTTGAGTTTGAGTTTGAGTTTTGTTATCACATGATGTAGACTTAGAATTTCCGTTTGTGGTTGTGTTGAAATTACTCCACTTGTAGAAGTCTGATTATAATCAACTTGTGACAAAGGCACTCTTGTTGTTGGTGGTCCTGGCTTTGTTAACTGTTAATAACAGTATTGGATAAACCTCTGATTAAAAGCGAAATGAGGGTGGATCTCTAAGTAATACATATTTATTTTTATAAATACCCTCAAACACATTAACTCTTTCATTCTTCTATTTCAGTTGAATCAGGGACAGCAAATTTGCTCAGTTTTTGTCTTTCATTATCATAAAACTGTGATTCACTGAAGTGTCTTCCACATAAAACTTTACTTGCTTTATGGACTGACATTAAAGATTCTACAGAGTTCCAATTGTCATTTGGCCAACAATGTTTGACCCAAGCGCGTGCTCTGAAAAAGAGAACAAATTTATAATTAAACTAGCTTCCGCCCACGACTTTGTACGTGCATCCCCGTTTTTCCCCGTTCTCGCAAGAATTTCGGGAAATCCTTTCTTAGCGGATGCCTACGTCCTAACATCTACCTGCATGCCAAATTTCAGCCCGATACGTCTAGTGGTTTCGGCTGTGCGTTGATAGATCACTATGTATATCAGTCACCTTTGAGTTTTATATATATAAAACTCATATAGATTAATAATGACTAAGGGCGCCACACTATAGGGCTCGAACCTCGGCTATCAACGTTGCCTGGGGGTCTACGGTTAGTGTATTTGGTTGTTAGGTCTCAACAAGATAAATAGCTTGTTACTTACTTAGTAATGTTAGTCGTTCCAGGATAGGGAAACTTGTGGTAGGTCACTGATGGATGCTCAGCGCGTGTTCGTCCGCACTTGGCACATTTTCTGTGGATACCAGACATTTTTACCTAAATGCGGAGGCCGAAAACAAAACGTAAACAACGTCCACTAACACTTTTATAAACGTCGCCACTTATTCACTAAATCTTTAAGAAAACGAAATGTCGTACCTAGTACTAAACGAACATTTTGTGTTAACACAATAAAGTTGTTTATAATATGAAGTATTATTGAACAAATGCGGAGAGGTTATCCTTGATCGACACAGATGACAATAATAGCGGATTAGCGGGTGTACGTGCGTTACCAGATGCATGTTTATTTTTCATCGGAAATATTTCTTTTTCTTTTCTTAAAAGCTTCATTGTTTTGGTTAATTAATGTGAGATAATCATGAAACTCATCCAAATAACTATGCAGTTAAATAGTATCTCTAATTATTCAATTTCCAAAATGTCTGTGGTATCCAATTTTTTACCCAGAACTGACTAGCTGAAGACTAGCTTTTCCCTGAACAGATTACAATTTTGTTATGTAGGTAGCTGAATACCCAGAATAAGACAAAGGCTACTCATTACCCCGGAAATCCCACGGGAACTATGCGGGTTTTTCTTTGACGATGCGGGCAAAGCCGCGGCCCGAAATCTAGTTTATTTAATAAATAAATGCTTTTTCCTTACTATCTATCTACAGTGTGTCCCGTAAGTGGACCGTGGACCAACGGGTTATGGGGAGTAGAGAGATTTATTATCTAACAAAAATACTAAAATTTATTGTCCCGTAAGTCCTGTTGGTCCACTACTTACGGGACAACCTGTATACAGGGTTACTTGTAAAACACCAGCAACCTCGCAGGACAAGATAGCTAACATCATAAGTAACAACATTTGTTCTACGACTTTTGGCATAACGCAATAAATTATTTTTAAATGATTTTTTAAGCTTTTATTGTACTCTCCTAACATTTGTAAGTCTATGTTCTATTCATCATCGAAAGGACGACGCGACGTCCCCTTCCCCCTCTCGTTCGCTTCTTGTTTACGTAATTTTTGGGATGCGCGTAGAGTTTATAATATTCAAACGGAAAATTAAATGAATATTTATTTTTGTTATCAAAAGTCGTAGAACAAATGTTGTTACTTATGATGTTAGCTATCTTGTCCTGCGAGGTTGCTGGTGTATTACAAGTAACCCTGTATATTTATCTTTCAGAGAACGTGCGACAATCGCACGATGGTCTACTCGGCGGCGGTTGCTTGCCGTACGCGGGTGAAGCCCATTCCAAACAAATGTGGTTAAATCAGTTTTTGTAGTGAGTATATTTGTTTTTTTTAAGTGAAACTTCTTTAGGCACGTTAAGAGTAAAATTTCAAGGTCGCGTCATGGCAATACAGTCTTGTCATGGTGCACGGCGCTGACCGCCTCCTTGGTACAGTGGTTAACGCGTGAGCGTAGCACCGAGGGGTCCTGGGTTCGATTCCTGGTGAAGACGAGGAAAAAAAGAATATCTCTGTCTGGTAGGACACAGAAGGACACACACTTACTTGTCCCTAAAGAAAATCGATCAGTAAAACAGGTGTATAATGCATCTGCCCCTTACCCCACTTGTGTGGAAAGTGTATGACTCCCATAATTTTTTTTATAGAATTCAGATCCATTAATTAGTAAAAAAAAATATTGCCCTCAGCCAATGGCGTGCAACATCTTCACACCGCAACAAAGCGATGCCGCACATCAAATCCTACACACGGATATCGCCCGACAACAAAATGGCGGCCTTTTATTTGCTTACTTCAGGCAATGTGAGCAAGGCCGCTTGGGGCACGATAAATAAGGGCAATAGGGCACTACGGGTGATGAGCTATGAGGCAGGCGTGCTGTTTCTGCCCAAGTTTGTGGTGAGTATATACAGACGGACGGACACACACACACACACAAAACATACAAAAAAGCCGCTTGGTACACAATAAACAGGGGCTTAAGTACAAACAGGCCAAAAAACACATATGTACCCACAAAAAAAGAGAAAAATACACACACACAGACACATTAAAAAAATGTGACCGACATCAAATCTATTTAGTAAATAGCACATCTAAATAACATGTAATTAATAATATCAAATCTTTTTTATTTTTTTGAAGTGGGTTTTTTTAATGAAATTTGAATTTAAACGTAGTTATTTTTATTATTAATATATTTTTTAATAGAATACAAATTAAAATATTAATAATTAACTCTTCTCAGTATATTAATAAATACTTTTTTTTTCAGATCAACGAAGATTTTTTCCCCCTTACCGGAGATACAAAGAAAAAGCTAATAATACCGTACGATATTCCACCAACTAAATATACAAGTGATATGTCGCCTTGGGTATCTGATTATTTGTATTGATTATAATTTATAAATAAATAATGTTTGTTATTATGTGTTTTATTTAAATTCTACTTCACTACATAGTATACAACAAAGTCGCTTTCTCAAGTCCCTATGTATGCTTAAATCTTTAAAACTACGCAACGTATTTTGATGCGGTTTTTTAGGGTTCCGTACCGAAACTTTGAAAAAGGTGTCGTATTGTGTTAGGGTTGATAGGTTATAAGAAAAAAACATGTAATTAGTGACATAAATTTTATTTCCATCATATTATAACACTAGCTGTGCTCCGCGGTTTTACCCGCAGTGCTCCGCTCCTGTTGGTCTTAGCAAGATGATATATTATAGCCAATAGCCTTCCTCGATAAATGGGTCCCGTCCGATTAGGGCCCTTCTGGCCTCCTCCACTCAAGCGACAGCTCAAGCCGAGGTTCGTGGTCCCCGTGGCGGGGGGACGCCCTTGTGCATGTCGCTACCAGGGTGAACCTTCAGTTCACCCCCGCGTCCGCGTTAAAATGTAGAAGCCCTTCTGGCTAACATTGAGAGACACCACACAAAAAAAAAAAAAGAAAAAGATAAATGGGCTATTTAGATAGCCCATTTATCGAGGAAGAGTTTTTCAAATCGGACTAATCTCGGGAACTACTGGTCTGGTACGCAGTTAAAACCGCGGAGCACAGCTAGTAATTAATATAGATTCTGCTATTCTTGATATCAATATTCAAAGGAAGAAGTGTTGAAACCTTCTCTTGTGAAAGTCGACTTAATCCAGTCATACTCGTAAGTGACGTCCGTATTAAGTCCCGGGAGAGAATCTTTAATTCCGCATCTTATTCTGAACGCATGTATACCAAATACGGCATAACGTAATTCAGGTTCCCTCTGGAAACATACAAATTAAATATATAATTAAACAAACTATATACAGGGTGTAATCGTTAAGTGTGCACAAGCGATTATTCCGTAACTATTGCAGATATCAAAAAACTTTAAACTGATATCGAAAGTACTTAACCTAATGAGTAAAATGGCCATAATAAATTTTTAAAAATAAAACGAGAAATAACCAAAAATGTTACATTAAACGCTCCCATACAATTTATTTCCCATACATTTTGTATTCATAGTAGATTTTCGAAGTGACGTCCTTATTGTGCAATACAATGAGGAGGTCTATTTACAGTTTCTAAATGAACTTCCCTCCAAATTTGCGAAATAATTAAAGCAGAAAACCAAAAAAAACAAAAAAAAAAGCTAAAATCTTTCATATTAAATGTATAGGTTGATCCAAAAGTAATGATAATTGGGTATTTCTTGTGCACATAAAAATATAAAATAAATGTTTTATGCTTGCTCATGTAATCACTAAGTTATCACAAAAAAATTATATCTACAGGCCACGTTTCCAAGTATTAACATTAATTTTAATGTGAACAGTGCGAGCCAGAATGTTTCCCGACGAAAAGAAGAAACAACGATTCGACATTTAGAGGGTGAATTTCTAAATTTTTAATGAGATCAGTATAATTTTTTGTCACGATTTGTGACCATGGGCGTTACCTGGGTTCACCATGTTTATGCTGAAACCAAGAAACAATCAATGGCCTGGATGCGAGCTTCCAAAGTGACGGTGAAGATTTTCAAAGTGAAAATTAGTGGGATAGATTAAAGCCGTAGTTTTTTGGGACGCTGAAGAAATGTGGAATATTTTAAGAAGGTAGCCACTACTACACAGGGCTCTTACTACACAGACCAAATTAAAAGATTGCGGGTAGGTTAGTAAGAAAAAGAGACATGGCAAACTTCGGTCTTGAATGTTGGTTCACCAAGACAACGCACCAGATCACAAAGCGTCAGTTGCGATGGCTGCCAATCAAAAATCGGCATTGAAAATGCTTGAACACCCACCCTGTTTGTAAGATCTAGCTCCTAGTTAATTCTATCTCTTACCTCGGCACAAGAAACACCGTCGATACAAGAAATTTTAAGACGACAGCGAAGTGATGGCCGATTTTGAGGGGTTTTTGTAGATGAAGTCAAAGTTTTTTTTTTCTAAGTTAAGGAAAAAAAATATCGAAGTATATTATCTAGTTAGAAGACTATCTAGAGAAATACATAATTATTTTAACTGTAATGACCTTGTTTAATATTGATTATCATTACTTTTGGATCAACCCATGTACATGGGATATTCATATCTCATACTAAATGTATGGGAGGGTTTAAAGTTAATTTTTTAGATATTTCTCGTATTATTTTTAAAAATTTATTATGGCCATTTTACTCATTAGGTTAAGTACTTTCGATATCAGTTTAAAGTTTTTTGATATCTGTAATAGTTACGGAATAATCGCCTGTGCACACTTAACGATTACACCCTGTATAAATAATACTAAAGGTATTATTATTTATATATAGTTTGTTTAATTATAGATATATTTAATTTTTATTTTAATTATACAGGGTGTCCCATACACTGATCACGTAAAAAATACTTAAACAACAAAATTACATCAAAAAAATATTCTAAATTTTTCCTGAAAATCCATGTTTTCTCCTCAAGCTTCGCGCAGCCGGCAAATACAGCTTCGCTAATGTGAGCATTTTGTCTATGAAAACATAATCTTAAACGATAGCTCACGTGCGGGTGGCAAATTTGGGCGGGTTCCTTGTTAGGGGTGTACACAAAGAGTTTTAAGAATTCATCTATTTGAATGAAAAAATGCATCTGGAATTTTATAAATATTTTTTACGTAGTCAGCGTATGCAAAACTATAACCTCCATTGAGCTTAGAATAGCGACGGTGGGACACCCTGTATACCTTACAGATCTTTTTTAATAAAACAATATCCAATAATTTTACATTAAACACTCCCATTCATTTATAGATAACTAGGTTTACGCCCGCGGCTTCGCCCGCGCAGTCAAAGAAAAACCCGCATAGTTCCCGTTCCCGTGGGATTTCCGGGATTGCGTCATTTTCCCGGGATAAAAAGTAGCCTATGTCCTTTCTCGGGTATCAAAATATATCCATACCAAATTTCATGAAAATTGGTTCAGTAGTTTTGGCGTGATTGAGTAACAGACAGACAGACAGAGTTACTTTCGCATTTATAATATTAGTATGGATTTTGTATTCAAAGCGGACGTTCGAAGTTCTCGGTTTGCAATACAATGGGAGTTCTTTTTGCAGATTTTTAATTAACTTCCCTACTAATAAACTAATTTGCGAAGTAATTAAATCAATTAACTAAAAAAACCGCAGCCTTTCGCATTTGATCGCTTCGATGCAATAAATAAATTGATTGGCTTAGCTTGGTTGGTAGTGACCCTGCCTTCCAAGCCACTGGTCGTGGGAACGATTCCTACCCGGAGAAATATTTGTGTGATGAACATAGATGTTTGCTGTGTCTGGGTGTTTTATAAGTATTTATTTAAAATTATATATTATATATGTATGTTTATCCAGCCATCTGGTTTCCATAACACAAGCGAAAGCTGAGATCAGATCGTGCTGTGTGTGAAATTGTCCTGAAATATTTATTTACTATTTATTTATTTATCTTCTCTTGCAGCTCACCTGTATTTCACAGACTATAGGGGAACCGCCGTCTCCCGTGCAGGTGTCTTCGCCTTCCATCCCGCCGGCACACATTATAGAATCATGAATTTGCCAATGACGCAGATGATGCAATTTACTTAATTCAGTCTGACATTTCTGCTTGTCGTATATAGGCAGCTGCACCTGTTAAATAACGAAATTAGTATAGACTAGCTATGCCTCGCGGTTTTACCAGTATTACTCCGCTTCGATTGGTCTTAGCGTGATGATATAAAGCCTTCCTCTATAAATGGGCTATCTAACACCGAAAGAATGTTTCAAATCGGACCACTAGTTTCTGATATTAGCGCGTTCAAACAAACAAACAAACTCTTTAGCTTTACAATATTAAGTATAGACTTTTTATTATACTCGCGTAAAATCAAAAAGAAAATACTAATTTTATATTTGTATTTATTATGGAATATCTAGTTATAAAGAGAAAGAGTTTACCAAGAGAAAAATTACCTTTTTTAATATAACTGGATTTGTGTTGCCTAAAACGTGATTATGCCAACCCATACTGATACATGTTGTGCCCACTGGTGGCATTTGTTGCCCCAAACACGCGATTCCAATATGTGGGCTATTTGTTATGTCGAATGGCTGCTCAAGAATCAATAGGGCTATATTGTTGTGTGCCACTTCTGAAAAAAAGGCCATGTGAGCACACGTGTCGGAAGTGAAACTTCTTTGGCCACATTCAAGATACCAAAATCGGTGCCATGCAATATCGCCTAAAGAGGTTTCTCTTCAAGTGGCTAATTTATTCTTTAGGAGGATTTGTAGTTTTGCATACACTGATCACGTTAAAAATACTTAAACAACAAAATTACGTCAAAAATTTTTTGCAAAATTTTTCCTTAAAATCCATGTTTTCTTCTCTAACTTCGCGCAGCCGGCATAATATATACCGCTTCGCTAATGTGAGCATTTTGTCTATGAAAACATAATTTTAAACGATAGCTGACGTGCGGGTGGAAAAGTTAAGTGGGTTGCTTGTTAGGGGTGTACACAAAGAGTTCTAAGAATTCATCTATTTGAAAAAAAAATGCGTCTGGAATTTTTTAAGTATTTTTTACGTACTCGCGTATGCAAAACTATAACCTCCTTTGAGCTTAGTATACCAACAGTGGGACACCCTGTATAAAATTATACTTACTGATACTAAATTTCTCGTGTATTATAATGTTTTTAACATTTCTATCTTGGTGATCAAACACTTCGGTAGTTGACTTGATATCCCATTCTCCAGCTCGGCATTTTAGCTGGAAAAATTGATAAAAATTGAGAATATGTTTGCCTATAATTAGTATGTTTGAATTTATTACTCATACACGGCGCACTACAACACAGATTTTGATAAAATTCGGATTGGAAATTGATGACACAGGAGCAAAAGCTACTTTAAAAATAATCATGTGGTTCTGGTATGGTAAAATAATGATTTAATATAAAAAAAAGCGTGTGTGCCGAGCACGTGTCAGAAGTGCAACTTCTTTGACAAGATTCAAAGATTCCAAAATCGTCGCCTTACTCCATGATGCGACCTCAAAATTTTATTCTCAACGCGCATAAACAACTTTCACATCAAAAATCGAATTCATTCATAGTTTAAATAGGGGATGAAGTTCACGAGGTTCTAGCATGGTTCTAGTATACGTATGGTAAAATATTTTTTTAATATACCTAATCTAATATATCTAATATATGTAGGTATATATTATAAAGGCGAAAGTTTGTAAGGATGTATGGATGTTTGTTACTCTTTCACGTAAAAACTACTGAACCGATTACAATGAAATTTACCACACATATAGAGGGTAACTTGGATTAACACATAGGATAGTTTTTATCCCGGAAATCCCACGGGAACGGGAACTATGCGGGCTTTCCTTTGAAAACGCGGGCGAAGCCGCGGGCGGATATCTAGTAACTTTATACTACCAACCTCATTTGGTTTATGCTTGAGGATTCTATGTGCTGCTGTCATCACAACCGCTGAATGGATGAGCGTCCCTCCTGCGACATAGTCCTTAATCTCAAAGTTTTCACTAGATTTCCTAGAAATTAAAAATAGAATAGAGAGTTAAAATAAATAGAATTAAAAAAAAATTTAAGTGATAACATTTGTCATTTACAAACACAAAAAAAAACTCTCGCACATTATTCGTGGAAAAGCATCCTTAGGGTCCCGTTTTACCTTTGAGTATGGAACCCAATAAAAAAAGTAAACGAAGTACACTATACAGTTAGATTTAATATTAATGGCAGTTCGGTATTTAGGTGCAGGTACGAGTGTGGGTGCGCACAGGTCCCTTAACGTCCCGCTAATGTCTAAAATTGTTTTCTGCTCATCGGATCGTACGATGTTCCGAGCCGCCATGTTTGAATTGTACTATACTTACAGTAAGACAGCTATCATCCAAGGGTACTCTCTAAAACCGGCGTGATCACTGAACACCCTGAGCCCGGGATTATCACGATAGCTCCAGCCGCACCCTTCCAGTTTAGGCAGCTCAGGTACTTTAGGCACTATTATCGACTTCCTAGGGCAACAGAGCTTCGAGGTTTCACAGACGTATGGAGATCTGACAATAAACGAAATTAAGCTATTATTAAATCTATAGGTACTAATATTATAAAGCAGAAAAGTTTGTTTGTTTGAACGCGCTAATCTCAGGAACTACTGGTCCGGTGTAAAATTCTTTCGGTGTCAGATAGCCCATTTATCGAAGAAGGCTATATCATCACGCTAATAGCAACAGGAGCGGAGCCACGCAGGTGTAACTGCGGAGCGCCACTAGTAATAAATAAAGTTAATAAACAAAAAAAACATGCTTCAAAGAGAAACTCATGAAATTATTGTATTATCACATATCAATCTAATCAATGATAAGTGTACAAGTTTTGTATTAAATCTGTCCGTTTAAAGCAACATCGGTCTAAAGAAATCGGTTACTGTATACAAAAATACAGGTAAAGCTTGTATAGGTGTGTTAAAATGGATGCATTATTTTAACGCATAGAAATTTACACAACATATTGAAATCAGTCCAGCCGCGTTCACTCGTGATGCATTTGTTTCAGTGATCGATTTTTTCTTTAGGGATAAGTAGGTGATCACTATTAGCCGTCTGTGTCCTGCCAGACAGACAAGATACAACTTACACATAATTTCATGGTCGCGTCATGGCAATACCGTCACGTCATGGAGTTAGGTGACGATTTTGGTATCTTCGAATCTTTCCAAAGAAGTTTCACTTCTGACACATGTGCTCGGCACACACGCTCTTTATCCAATCAAATACAATGTTAACATACCTGTATGCATTTGGTTTGGCTAAAATGTCGTCAAAATCTTCTGTTTCCATACACTCGTTCGGCTTCACACACCGTCCTCGCAGTTGTTTGTTCGTCACGCAGGTTTCCCCTAAATCAGTTCAATATGTTTTTTATTTCAACGCCATCTAGTTTCAATTTAGCAGCTTGTACCTACTATGGAAACACGATGACAGGTAATCATTTTTACACAATGTATACGAAAACATGTTCCTGTGTCCTGGCAAACGTTGTTCAGCCCTGCCACTTAGGGGTATGAAAAATAGATGGCCGATTCTCAACAGGCATACAAAATTTCACGATAATCGGTCCAGCCGTTTCGGAGGAGTATGGTAACTAGCACTGTGACACGAGAATTTGATATACATATATTATACAGATATTATATTGTGAATAAATCAGTTTCTTAACAGACTTCCTAAAAGGTGGAGATTCTATATTCTATGCCTAATGCCTATGGGTATAGAAATATATTATGTCGCAGGGAAATAATATTAATTGACTGACCGGTTGGCTTGGTTGGTAGTGACCCTGCCTTCCAAGCCAAAAGTCGTGGGTTCGATTCCCACCAAGGGGAAATACTTATGTGATGAACATAGATGTTTGCTCTGTGTCTGGGTGTTAAATTATTTATCTATATAAGTATTTATTTAAAATTATATATGTATGTTTATGCTTACCCAATGGTGCCTTTGCTGTAGGAGACTTATTTTGTGCCTGTTTATCTGTGTCATTGATTTCTTCAGAATGTCCGTAATAAACCAACAGCAAAAAACAAAAGAGAGCCCTGAAATGAAGAATGGTCAGTATCTTTAGATTATAATTACAATAGTCCGTATGTAGTCTATATGTAGTCCGTAACTGTACCCGTACAATGTATATACATGTATATACTAATATTATAAAAGCTGAAGAGTTTGTTTGTTTGAACGCGCTAATCTCAGGAACTACTGGTCCGATTTGAAAAATTATTTCGGTGTTAGATAGCCCATTTATCGAGGAAGGCTATAATCATCATGCTAAGACCAACAGGAGCGGAGCAATGCGGGTGAAACCGCGTAGCACAGTTAGTGTACCTACACTAACCTATAATTATATGTTTATATAGTGTATTTAGTATTTAAATACATATACCGTACATTATAATATATTTTATTTAGTTTTCAATGTTTGAATTGCCTTGTTTTTATTTTATTTCTTTCCTATACTGCCTGGTAGAGATCGCTACCTAGCGATAAGGCCGCACTTTGCTTATTTTAAACGTATTGTGTGCTGTTATGTTTTTTTTTTATTTCTACGGCATTATAGGATTTTCATTCTTTCATTCATTATAGGTATCGATACCTGTACGTGTATATGTACCTGTGTCCTGTACCTGTATAAAAATATTCGCTTGTCTCACTAAAACTCGTGAATACCCGATTTGGGTATCTTGAATTATTGGAGAGTTGAGGAAAGATATGAACGGTGAGAAACCTAAAGTTTATCACATACATATAATATTTGTGAAATAAGTGATATCAAGTTCACCGGATCATCGACTCTTTAATATAAATCTGCTAAAATTTGATAGTTCTTTATACAGGGTGTCCCACTATTGGTATAGTAAGCGCGAAGGGACTTGTAGTTTTGCATACACTGATCACGTAAAGAATAATTGAACAACAAAATTACATCGAAAAAATTTTGCTAAATTTTTCCTGAAAATCCATGTTTTCTTCTCTAGCTTCGCGAAGCCGGCATATACCGCTTCGCTAATGTGAGCAATTTGTCTATGAAAACATAATCTTAAACGATAGGTCACGTGCTGGTAGCAAAGCTGGGCGTGTTGCTTATTATGGGTGTACATATATATACGTATGCAAAACTATAACCTGCTTTGATCTTAGTAGGTATACCAAAAGTGGGACACCCTGTATAGATATATTTATGTAGAAACACCTAGTTACATTTTTTGCTTTAGACAGCTACTGTCGTACCACAAAAAACTTTAGGTTTACATTTAAGCGCGGGTTCTCTTTAATCTGGTTTTGTCGTATTTCACTTATACAACTATTATACATAACAATGAAATATATACAAAAATAGTCATAGTATGTGTATGTGTGTTGAAGTTAAGGGAAATCATCACCTTTTTTAACGTGATAACGTTTTTAAAATCGTTTTAGTCGGGTGACATGTTCAGAAACTTGTGTCACACCAAAACCTCACGAGTGCGATCGCAGGTATAACGAGAGAGAGACGGACCGATCTCCCGTCTCATCTCGAGCGCTGCCACCAATAAGACGTTATCACGTAAACATCTCGATCGTAAACCTACTTTACAAACAACCAATTTTTTTTAAATAAAATATTAAAATATATGTCACTAAATAAAGAATTAGAAGTTTAATGCATATTTTTAGTTAAAAGGTTTTAAAAAATGAGAATAAAAATATAATTTACGAAAGATATGGATCCATTTAAATTTGTACATTATGATACTTACTTCATTTTATTCTCTTGGACCTAAAGATAAACGACCACAACATTAAACAAATATACTTGACTGAAATAAGGATAAAAAAAACATTAAACATAACCATGATTTTATCGAATAGTGATGTAATTCTTGTGTTCTGTCGATGTTTTAATTAAAAATCATAATGTATGTCGGAGAATTTAAATAACTCTCCATAATTAATTATAATTAGGTAGATATGTGAAATAATATTAAATAATGACTCAGTGCGCACACCTTGCGCGGTCGATGGTAGTACCGAGACTATCTCATCGAGCTACTGACTCATGGAATATAAACCATAGCATGGCCCGTAACCCCATGCATTTCATATCAATTCAATATCGACATTATGTTGGACACCATAGAGTACATTATATGTAATAGGAAGGTATAGCCACATAACAACTACTCTGTTATGATTCTCTCACACGGCCATTCTGACAACGAGCGCGTTCTCGCGCGAACAATTCGACAAGTAATTTTGCGAGATTACTTCTGCGTCGCTATTTCATTTGTTGTATTCAAACTCTATTCCCTTCACGGTTTGTAACTTTTCACACCGACTCACAAATTATTACTCATCATCGTCATCATCTGTGATGTCAACAACTGCTACTGTCTCCTAAAGCCGAAGCTTTGAATGTATTGTGTGTGTACAGGGAACTACATACAGCGCGAAGCCTCATATGTACTGTTACTACAAGGAGCTTGAAGCTACCCACGACCTTAAATATTATTATTATTTGACCGCATCCTTGGTACAGTGGTTGACGCGTGAGCGTAACCCCCCGGTGTTACGCTCACGCTCACGCGTCCTGGGTTCGATTCCCGGTGGAGACGAAGAAAAAAAATGTCTCGGTCTGGCAGGACATAGAAGGCTGATCACCTACTTGTCCCTAAAAGAAAATCGAGTAGTGAAACAGATGTATAATGCATAGACCCCACTAGGGGACATGGGACTTCATTTTTTTTATGGGAACACAGTGTCATAGTTGTTTTTATCACGAACAGACAGACAGAAAAACATACCTAAAGACGCGGTGGAGGATTTTCTTTTATAATTTGCAGCGATATACTCAAACTCAAACATTTATTTATTCATTGACTTCTAGTAGCACTTTTGAATCATCATAACATATTTTCATTTACCACCGATTAAGCAGTATCAGAGAAGCAGTATCTATGGAGAAGAACCGATAAAAAATTATAATATAAAAAATCATAAATTAATAAAAACATCGATATAGAGATCACAACACTATTCGATATCGTCTTCAAATAATAATGTCGATAATAATAAAATTCAGTCACATGTTAGCATAGTCTCGGGACTACCGTTTTATTAGGAATTTAAATAATAAATTTAATAGTAAATAATAAAATATATAATTAAAATATACATCAAATAAAGTGGTTATAATGAAGTGAGTATTTTCATTTTTATTAATTACAAGCTTTTAACCGACTTTCAAATTTCAATACATATTTACATTTTTTGTCCGTCTGTTTGTTCCCGCTCCATCTCTGGAACGGCTGGATCGATTTTGACAAGAATTTCACTGACTGATAGTCGATGCAATAAGGAATAACTTAGGCTCCTTTTTATTCTGATATTCCATAAGGGATTTCCCTTTTACATTAGAAGTAAAAGGGAAAACTCATTTACGCCGGTGAAACCTAAGATGCAGCTATTATACAGGGTGTCCCACTATTGGTATACTAAGCGCGAAGGGACTTGTAGTTTCGCATACACTGATCACGTAAAAAATACTTAAACAACAAAATTACGTCAAAAAATTTTTGCTAAAATTTTCCTGAAATTCCATGTTTCCTTCTCTAGCTTCGCGCAGCCGGTATAATATAATGCTCACAAAAGTGAGCATATTGTCTATGAAAACATAATGTTAAACGATAGCTTACGTGCGGGTGGGTACCTACACATAGAGTTTTAAGAATTCATCTATTTGAATTAAAAGTGTGTCTGGAATTTTATAAGTATTTTTTACGTGATTAGTGTATGCAAGACTACAATTTCCTTCGCGCTTAGTATACCAATAGTGGGACACCCTGTATAAAGCTGAAAAGTTTTTGTAGTTATTTCAAGAATGACTTGACTATATTTTCATTTAAATGTTGTGTATCTAGACGTACGTGATTTTTGAGTTAAGTTTATATTCCACAAGTGAAAGCCGGGGTAGACTGTTAATTGTTAGTCCTGCTAATATTACAAATGCGAAAGTTTGTGAGGATGCGTATGTGTGTGTATCACGGGAACGGGAATTATGCGGGTTTTTCTCTAAAAGGCGGTCGAAGCGGGCGGAAAGCTAGTAGTTAATAAATTGATATTACAGGTATCTTCTTTTATGCTTGCTGCTGGCGGTGACTCAGGTCGAATCACAGACAACGTTGGATCCTATAAACCAACAGTGGCTGGAAAGTTTTCTGACTACGCCGAAGTCTTTAGACCCCACAGGTATAAATAAAGAAAGCATTTATTTCAACATACAAACACACAACAATAACATTATAAATTAGTACGAGGTAAATTATAAAAATATAATACTATATTATGAAAATATAAATTAATATATGGTTTCATGCGGGATACCTCAGCACTGATTTTCAGTCACACCTTTTCGACATCCAGATTGTCAGGTGCTTTGCATGACAGATAAATTAAAAAAATAAATAAATATAATTCGTGGATAACAGAAACATAAACAAGACCAGTGAAACTTACATAAAATACGCTTATATTATTATAATTAACTAACATGAAAATACTTTAAATAATTAGAAAGAAAGAAGAAAGAAAAACGTTTATTCAATGGCACAATGCTACTAGGAGTCGTTATTCATGAACGAATCAAGTTAATTAATTATTTTATGACATTACAATATCCTCAAACTCTATGTTCATCACACAAATATTTGCCCCGGGTGGGTATCGAACCCACGACCTCTGCCAATCGGCCAGTCAAATTAATAAAGAATATCAGATTATACTTTATTGTTTAAATAGCTTCGTAAATAATTATTTGCAATATGTAAAAGATAAAAATGGCCATTCTGGGTTTATCCCGAGATAAGAAGCAAAGAAATATAGCGTCGCAGACCTTTTGAAGATGTACAATTTCGTAGATTTATTTAATCGCTTTGAAAAGATTCCATCCGTTTTTAGTGCGTTTGAAAAGATTCCATGCAATGTTCTAATACTGAACAACACAGAATACGAGTTTTGGTTTACACTAAAAGATCACGAAAGAATGCTCTTGCTCTAGCTCTATGTACGTTTGATCTAAATGCGCCGTTAGTAATATTCATGCACAATTTGAAGTATGTATGTACATTGTGTATGTACATACATACTTCAAATTGTGACTCCCAAACTGATAATGCGCATAGAAAAATTCGTCACTGTTCGGCAACTGTCATATTCCCCGAGCCTCCGAAGACGATATGTATATAGAGTGGTTAAATGTATTTTTTTCATGCATAGTTTATTAGAATTATGAGTTTTATTGTGATTTTATGGTAAAAGAGAAAAGTAACGAAAATTGTTTCGATAATTCAATGTAAGTTAATAGCGAGGATAAGCCACACGATTGCGAATATATATTTGTTGTATTGATTTACTTGGAAAATTCTATACTTAGAACTATTAAAGTGTCTTACTGAAGCTGGCGTGATGGTGGATGTATGGAAGGTTAAAATAAGACAAAGTTTATATTTAAAAAAATATTTTCAAACACTGGTTTATTAATTGTAGAAATCTAATCATTAAAATCTCAGTCCAAAGGATTTACAGAATCAGGGATTATCTCTATTTCTGATATCTTAGAATGATCAGATCTTTTATTATGCTCTTATTAACTTTCACTTTTCCCACTGATATCTGCTACCTGTGTAAATAATCATTTTATTGGAAAATTCAACTTTGAAACAAAACTAAGAAGGGTATGTAACAGCAGCTCTATATAATGCCATACAGAGATAATACGTGCTGTCACCACCAATATATAAAGACGACTGACGGATTTTTAAATTTTTTGACTGACAGGCTACCGTCACCTACCGCCCGAATTGTTTTCGATTGTGTATGACTCTGAATTGACTCCTAATTCTTTCGAACAAGGTGCAAGATGAAAGTGCATTGTTCAGGGCACTTACGATTCAATGATTCGGGGTGATTCGGGTGTTTCTGGAAATACGATAATTAGCGAAGATCTGCATGCGCATTATTAATTTTGGAGTACTGTAAATTACTTTTGCACGCCTCATAATGCGAAAGCATTTGAGGTTGTACTCTACTCTGAACTCCACGCAATTTTCTGGCCTTAAAATGGCTCTATAACGGTCATATTTTATCCTTAGGATAAATATTAGTACACTGATATCAAGAAAAGACTTAAGAAGAGCTTATTTTTGTTATGTTTGTTTTTATAAATGGGGAAGAGTAACTTCCCTATCACAGTTTATTTTTCACTTATCAGGAAAGTTCCAAGCCTGTTGTAACCACACACTCATGTTATATGATAAATCTTAGTGATAAATAATGTAATTCGTCGACACGTCAGTTTCCTCACGATGTTTTCCTTTCCACAAGGATAATATTAATTATTATTATTATTGGTTACAGCCAAATCGGGTGAGTGTATAACGAAAGACCAGCTTCGAGGCCGGTGTGTGAAGCCGAGCGAGTGTGCAGACAACGCGTCTGATGAAGAAATAGATCTGACCGCAATTGATGCATACAGGTGCATTACTATTTTTACTAATATTATTAAGTTGAAGAGTTTGTTTGAACGCTCTAATCTCAGGAACTACTTACTGGTCCGATTTGAAAAATTATTTCGGTGTTAGATAGCCCATTTATTGAGGAAGGCTTATAGGCTATAATCACGCTAAGACCAACAGGAGCGGAGCACTGTGGGTAAAACCGCGGGGCACAACTAGTATAAAATAATCATAAATATAATGAAGCTTTTGACCCGCGACCGCACCCGCGTATTTAAAGGAAATTTCCATAGCAATGAGATAATACAATCCGGTAAAAAGTGTCCTATGTCAGTATGTCAATATGTCATGTCTCCAGGCAAAAATAATGTAGCATAAAATCGTTCCGTTGAGACGTGAAAGAAGCACAAACAAACACTTTCTTATTTATGATATTAACTAGCTTTCCACCGCGTCTTCGTCCGCTTTGTCCAAAACTTGACAAATTATATCATAACCTTCCTCTTGAAACACTATCTATTATAAACCTGATCAAAAGCGTAATTTTTAGCATAGAGACGGCGCAAAGCGACTTTGTTTTATACCATGTAGTGATAAGGATTACAAAATTTTATTCTACTTTTCAGGGGGTTGGACTGCCACTATTTGTTGAAGTGTTGTCCCAGGAAGCTGATAATCACGAAGCCGGCCACAAAACCGCCTCATCATCGCCATCATCGTCATCATCATCATCATCATCATCATCATCATCATCATCATCATCATC
>CAJQZN010041887.1:156909-169217 GCA_907164685.1 Colias eurytheme | reverse complement strand
AGGTACCTCTATTATTTTTCTACAATTTTTTTTAAAGTACTATAAAACACTGCGCGCGACCCGATTAAAATCAGTCGGCAGCGAGCCTTTCCAGGGAGAGGACATGTTGCTCGGCGCTCTCCTGTGGACCTATGCTGTTCATAGTAAAAGGATAGCGCAAGCCGCGATCTATCGTAATAGATCGCGGAGTTTTTGACTTGCGTTAAATAGAATATGCGCTCTTAATATAGACTAGTACGTTTCTCATAGTCATGCTAAGTTGGGATAAAATCTTTTGCTTTCAACTTTACTATTTTTTTTTTAAGCTATTGCATAGCTTCTATCGCTGGCCTTGAGCGCAGGGACCGAATCCAGAAATTTAGGAACGAAAAACCTCACGCTCCCCACTCCGACGGGCGCGGAGGTGTGGTTTGAGCCTTGAAGGCATAGCATGCAATAGCTTTATCGCGGCAGTACCCGAGTGCCACACGTCTTTTTTTTAATTTTAACAGTATTTATGACCAAACTAAGTTATTTAACCATTTACTGATTGTCTCGCAGGCAATGCAGGGAAGCAAAGGTAATATCGTACAAAAAGAACGCTTTACTCTGATGATTCACATAAGATTACAGAGATAAAGAAGTAATTACAATTGCATAGCAACTGACCGAAATAAACATGATAATAATATTTCAATGTGAATGTGATACAATCTTACAAAATTAAAAAAAATGCATTGCGTGATGGGTTTCACTAATCTTCATCAATTAATAAGATAAGCGTTTTTTTTCGATACAGATTTGTATCTGGGACTGTCTTGTGAGATACATAATATAGAAACTTATTCAGAAAACAAAGCTATTTTGCGATTTCTTTTGCATGACAAATACAATCAACACGAAAAAGTAGTAGCAGCAGACATACTGAATGAAAAAGATAAAACTCAACATACAAATATTTTAAAATATTATCTTAATTTTATTAAACATCAATTTCAGAGCACCCAAACATCAAGCTATTCATAACTCAAGGTGGTCTCCAATCAACGGATGAAACGATAAATGCTGCAGTGCCTGTAATAGGCATTCCGATGTTGGGAGACCAATGGTACAATACTGAGAAATATGTTCATCACAAGATTGGCTTACAGCTTGATATACATACAATAACAGAAGCAGAACTGACAAACGCCGTGAAAACAGTAATTGAGGATAAGAGGTGAGATTAAAGCATGATTCACGTTACCCGAAGCCGGGAAATTAATGAGACAATATCCATACAATTTTCAACGGCGTGCCCCGACCGGGCCGCATTCGAGCCTAGTTCAGGCATGAATCAGTTCATACAAATAGTACTTCCTTATAAGTACTTCCTACTAATATTATTATAAATGCGAAAGTTTGGGAGGATGGATGTATAATGTATATTGTGTATGTATGTATGTTACTCTTTCACGCAAATACTACTGAACCGGTTACAATGAAATTTAGCACACATAATATAGAAGGTAGCTTGAATTAACACATAGGATAGGTTTTATCCCGGAAATCCCACGGGTACGGGTACTATGCGGGTATTTCTTTAAAAACGTGGGCGTAGCCGCGGGCGGAAAGCAATATAGTATACAATAATTGATCGATCCCCGGAAGGCGCACGTACAGGGCACGGCCCGGTGTCGACATTAGGTGATATAAATTCTGTTTTTGGAGATGTATAAATTGTTACTCATATCCATCTCATATCGCAATTGTGAACTGTCATCATGACTTTTCATTTTTATACGCAGTACTATTTTTCAACTAGTTTTGATTAAATGTAAACTCTTTAACTATCTTATTATAAGATAATTATTTTTCAAATAATATGACTGTCATAATATGAATGTTTAAAATGCAAAAAATAATGGCTCCTTTACTACTTGTGTTAATTAATAAATGTATTTAAAGCCACGTGTAACTTTTATATAAAATTAGGTGAAATAGTTGTATTAACTATCTCACCAAATTCATTCTCTAGATAAACAATAGATACGAATTTATTATTTGACTTTACTCTTACCACAGATTACTAAATAGTTACTACATAACTTTTACTACTATCTTTTTTATCATCATAATTACTCCCTAGTTCTAGGATTGAAAGTTATCATTTATTCTAAAATGGTTATTTCTTACAGATACAAAGAAAACATCGTGAAGCTTCGATCACTGATGCGAGAACATCCAGTAAAACCTTTAGATTCTGCAGTATGGTGGACTGAACACATTATTCGTCATGGAGGTTCTCATTTAAGATCACCAGCGTTTAACATGTCTTTCTATACTTATTACGAATTACCTCTACTTCTTACTGTAGTTTCAATATTAATTATAATAGTTGTAATATCAACGTTTGTGTTACGTAAACTTAAAAATTTGTTATTTAACAATTTACGTGTTAAGTATAAGAAGTTGTAATTGTATTGTTATTTAATAGTTTAATTTAAGAAAATTATTTATTAAAAATAAAGTCATAATTTTAAGTTTAAATGATATTATATTTCTTTTTAATACGCTTTTATTAACTTCACTTGTTAGTTGTTAGCTTGTATGTAATCGACTTCTAGACTCGATTTCGACTCGCTTTAATCGGACAGATTCAATTCAAACTTTGAACACAATATATCAAAAATCAATGCAATAATTTCATGAGATTAAGCTTGTTTGTTAACTATAAGGTATAATTTTATTTTTATTGTGTTTTCAATTAATACGTTGCATTAGTTCATATTAATTCATTTTAATTACCTACTACAAATTAGTTTTCTCGATATTCAGTTTCAGTTTTATAATATTATTTTTAACATAATATTTTAACATCACGATGAGTTACAACAACATATTCAAATCGATATGGGTTAATCCCACAGGAAATGGAAGGGTCGGGTCAAAAAGAGATGTGAGGCAAATGTAATTACTTGAAAGACGTATATTTTTCCTTTTAAATTCGATACCACATTAACGTTGTGATTTTTGCATGATAATATCCTACGATAAACACAATATATTTAAACAGCTTATTTAGAGCAAGTAAAAAGATTTATAAGGACAATTGTCGTATAAAATCTAAAATACTTTAACGTTGTATTAATAAATTGTTGTTATTAATCAATTATGAAACCTTTTTCAAATTATTATATAATCTCGTACAAACGTTCTATCAAAAACCTTTATCGGGGTTGGAAAAAATTTAGTGTAACATTTTTTCGTTACGCGTGACATTTTTCCGTTACGCGCCATCTTTTTCTTGTCCCTACCACGCGTGATTCGACGTATTTCTGTAAAGTTGCATATAGTAAATTATTTTTTGAAAAATAAGGTCATAAAGAAATTTCACTTCTTACGTGTGTTCACTAAGTAGTACATGCACACATTTTTTTTTATAATATTCCTTGAAGTACGAGAATGGTTCCTTTGGAAAGAAAACGTAAATAAAAAAATATGTACCACGGGTGAAGCCGGGGTGGACCGCTAGCACAGATTAGAGAATAGTTACTTGCCGCTAGTATTATATACTTAAATTGAACATTCATAAATTCTCGAAGTCATAATACAAAATGGATGATAAAAATTTCAAACATTTCCTAAAAGCATTCGATTTGGACTAACTTTGTTGGAAATGTTTTCTTACGATTTGATTCAGTAATTTGAAGAATTCTGAGAAATTTACATATTTATTTTCGTTCTTTCGGAAGCAAATAATATAATAGACTGTAAGTGGTTTGTCTCATCATACGCATACTAAAGTAACATGCGTCTATAAAACAAGATAAATGTATAATTTTTATACTTGGGTACTGTTTATTGAAGTTTCCTATGGAAACGATTAAGAATTATTGAATATTTATTTAGTTTAAGTGTTTCAATAAAGAGAAGAGAATTGAAAAACCTTTACGATGTCTTTATTACTGGGCTCTTATAATTAATATAAGTACTGAAAATTATAGTCGAAATTATTCAATTTTTTTCAGTTTCTATAGATTTTTTCTACAAAAGCACAAAAAACAGATAGGTACTTAAATAAAATACGTATCATTCTTTGCACACAACACATTACATAATATATTGAACAGAAGAATACAACATAAGAGCACCAAAACTATATTCAAACGTCAAGTTAAGTGAACATTTTTGTGAAAACAACTATCGCTAAGTAACCCTACGATAAATAACTGTCATTAGACTGCAAGAAAAATAACAAATATTCGTGACTTCATACGCGTCGATAAAAGGTTCCCTCAATATAAGTAGAAAACCCTGCTAAAGTTGTTTTCTTTTTTTTTCAGCTTTAGAGTTACCAATTTCCGTCTTATGATTTGAAAACGTAAGAGATTTAACATTTTCATAATCCTTTTCAGTAATAGATATTATTTATTTTATTTATTTATTACACTTTATTGTAATACAATCACTTAAAAATAGGAAACAATAAAAAGAAAATATGGTACAAGAAAGATGTAGTACAATCGGCGGCCTTATCACTAAGCAGTGATCTCTGCCAGGCAACCAAGCGGCATAGCATATTATTATTTATTAATTCGAAAATGTGTTTGTTTGTCTTTCTTCCACGTCGTAACGGAGCGATTTCAGCATATGATTTTTGTATGTGGAGATAGATGGCTAGAGAAGTGATATAGGACACATAGCGGTGTGACAAATATCACTTTCCCATGTGAAGATGTCATTCGAATCACTGAAAGTTACAAATTCTGATAAATGGCGCTTTATTAAAATATCTTTATATATAAAAATGAATCGCAAAATGTGTTGGTAAGCGCATAACTCGAGAACGGCTGAACCGATTTCGATAATTCTTTTTTTATTATATTCCTTGAAGTACGAGGATGGTTTTTATGTAGAGAAAACGTAAATATGTACCACGGGCGAAGCCGGGGCGGACCGCTAGTTTCTTATAAAACTAGATAAACGGGTGTTCTATTACACATGAAATAATACTTCATCTCTAATACGTTAATACATAAATGTTAAATGAATTTGATGACTACTTCATCGAGTTACGTGTTTCTAATTAAACGTCCACCACTGTAGATGACAAATTATTGACAACTGTTAATTTTCTTTAACCACGTGGGCAGAAAGCAAGTATTATATTATTGTATCGGGACTAGTTTTTATAACAGAAATTATTATTATTGTCGAAAAATCTCTAGGTATTTACTCACGTACACGATTAGTAGGTATTACATTATTAAGCTATTGCATAGCTTCTATCGCGGGCCACACGTCTTTTTGTTATATATAGGGACTAGGTTCTTTAACCGAATATGTGGAAAAATCTCTATTTACTCACGTACACGAAATAAACTGAAAATTACATTCGTTAAAAGTTAGTATTTGGAGTCTGCGATCCAGTGTATAAGCCAGGAATGACCCAGCTGACCTAAAGTTTAAGTTATTTAGTTACCTAGTTTAAACTTAAAAATGGTAAATAAAAATGGTAGGTATATTTTATTCGTTATTAAAAAGTACAATGTTAGGAAAAAACAGATTATTTATATATTATAATAGCTTTATATATTACAAAATATAATAACAGGCAAATTATACAAGCATAATTCAAAATCATATGAACTTTATAATTCAAAGTTCATATGAACTGTATAACAACGAATCACGCGATGGTCGTATTGGTAGAATATTATACAATAGGGTAAATACCCGCGTGCTTTTCTACTGAAAAGTAGTGTTGTTGGTTCGTCTAAAAGCGACTAAGAAACAAACATGAAACAAATTATAATAAAATAGACATAACTTTGCCAAAAAAGCCACTCACAGCGACTACATTTATAACTTTTAACACATAAAAAACCGTTGATTTCTGTTGAAAATAATAAACTTAACGTTACGCACATAGAATATTATACTTGTGTTATTATGTTCCAGTCGTTATACGGCATTACTCCTTCACAATCCTCATTAAAAAAACACTAGTAAAACCAAAGGAAAAGGTAAGGAACCCTCATACAATCGTATTGGAGCGATAGTTTTTAATTTCAAAGACGATTTACGACCCTTGCATTATATTCAACTACATTAGCGAGGCGTTGAGACGAACAATGGTCGCTTTGAACAATATATTATACAGTAGCACCTCGTTAAGTCGAACCTCGATAAGTCAAAAACCTCCAAATCTCGAAAAAATGTCTTGTTCCCTTCCCTTCAAACCCGAAAACCTCCGTAACTTGAAATTTTGGCCCTCTGTTAGTCGAAATAATCACCGAGTCCCTCCAAGCCATTTTGGTACATATTTTCACTCTATAACTCGAAAAATTAAATTTGACCTCTGTATCTCGAACATGGCAACATTTTATTTTACAATCTTTATAACTTGATCATTTGGACTTTAACAACTTGCCGACAGTGCAGTACACTATAATTGTTTCTTAGAAAACATTTTAGGAGTATGCGATAATAAATTTATGACTCACGTAAACACGTGTTTGCATTAAGTAGGTATCTGATGACGAAATTATCGATTCAGTAGCTCAGAAAACCGATACTAATGATAAAGATGACATAGAAGACGTGAATAGTACATGCGCTCCATGCGTTTCCATCAAAGAGGCAAGAACCGCATTGAATACCTTACGAAATTTTATAGAGCAAACCAGTATCTCTGAAGAAGAAGAATTTTCTGTTCTTTATAGATTAGACCATGCTAGAGAACAACCAAATTATCTAAAGCAAAAAAAATACTGACTTTTTTAATGCCATATTTTTTATTTTTTTAAATGATTTGAAATAATGTTGATTTATAATAAATAAAAACATGTTTGTCACCTCTGCAAGTTGAATTTTAATGTACTTTACCTCTCTAACTCAAAATTTATAAGAATAAACCTCAAACTCTTTATGTCGAATCAAAATCCGCCTAAGTCGAAATCCTCCATAAGTTGAAAACTCTATAACTCGAATTTTTTGGCGTCTCCCTTGATATTCGACTTATAGAGGTGCTACTGTACTAGCTGCTTCGCGCGGTTTCACCCCCGTGGCTCCACTCCTGTTGCCCGTAGCGTGATGAAATATAGCCTTTAACCTTCGTCGATAAATGGGCTATCTAACACCGAAAGAATTTTTCAAATCGGACCAGTAGTTCCCGAGATTAGTGCGTTCAAACAAACAAACAAACAAACAAACAAACTCTTCAGCTTTATAATATTAGTATAGATGTAAAGGACCTTTGAAAATATATTGTCTGGTGATTTTTAAGAAACACCTACATATACCTATACATAATATTATTATAGTACTAGAAGTTTTGATAGGCCAGTGAACTTATGAAGTTGTTCTGATGGGCTGAAGGTGAACTATTGTGGAGGTGTAATGTATTAAAACATTAAGATAGGAGTTCATTTTTAAAGCTTTAGAATTTTACGCCCTATGAATAGTGTAACATTTTCAAGATAAATTGTAGAATAATAAATTATTTTATGTATAGGGTGTAATTTTTGGCAGTATTTCAACAGGAGACGATAAAAGTTATTTTTCCTTTTGTATTTATTACATACAAGATTGGATGGATGACATATCCATAATTAGAATAGGTTTTGTGTTTGGTCCTTACTAGGTAAATAATAAAAATATCTAATTAGTAAATCGCTTATGACATTATATGAAGAAGATATTCTTAGGTATAATAAAATACTTGAGACTGCGTTTGATCTCATACTCTCAAAATACTACAAAATACTACACTATATCCTGAAGCAAAATATTACTTTAGCTTTCTCTACAAATATTTATAACTAACTGTGTCTTAGCGTGCTGATATATAGCCTTCCTCGATAAACGGTTTACTTAACACCGAAATAATTTAACAAATCGGTATACTGTTCCTGAGATTAGCGCATTCAAACAAACAAACAAACAAACTCTTCAGCTTAATAATATTAGTATAGATTTGGAATATAAATTCCAAATATTATATTTACATACTATGCATAAAACGGA
Source organism: Colias eurytheme (assembly GCA_907164685.1). NCBI lineage: Eukaryota > Metazoa > Arthropoda > Insecta > Lepidoptera > Pieridae > Colias > Colias eurytheme. Next base: position 161,228 of record CAJQZN010041887.1, on the reverse strand, counting down.
TGCTTTCTACGTTAACATCTAAACAATAAAAATATTATTATAGTTAACATTATCAAACTAAACCATTAATATTAGAGTTAATTAAACTGATAAAAGTTGTGCGCACGTACAAAGTGAATGTAATTTAAATTTATTAAAACTTCGTCGTATCAAAGAGTGTATTAGCTAATTTACTGACGTCGAATATGTTTTACGTCTAAAAACTTCAGCCTTTATAATGATCACTCATTTATTCAGAAATTGGATTAAACTGTATTAAGTGATAAGTTGAATCTGTCTAGTCTAAAGCCGGCTACTCACGTACCTGCAAACAGGGGCAATATTGGAATTGCACCAAGCAAGCAGGGGCAACTTTAATTGGCATCAATATACAACAAAAATAAAATGGAATGTCATTATTTCACGGTCTCACTTTATAAAATAAGGTTAATTAATTTATAAATAAATAATTATTAATTTTTTTGTGTTTATTGTAGGCAAATTGTTCTACTCTTGATTCGAAATTTTACCAAGACAGTAAGATTTGGAAATTAAATAAAACATTGTCAACAACATCTTTGCATTTTATTTACCAGGACTCAATAAATCGTCATTTCTATATACAATAACCCTAATATACCTTTCATTTACACCAGAATATTATCTTACATTATATAAACCACACGAACACATGATACAAACAAACACAGAAACTTATAACCTATTTACATTAAAGTTATCTGAGTAAAAACCTACAATTACGTCGTCTTGACTTTTCTTCTACCACATAAAAACCGTTTCAAACTTCTAACGCCAATAATGATCACAATAATTAAAACTATTAATGCAGATAAAAGAGAAAGTATTAAAGGTACTTCATAATAAGTTAAATAGGACATATTAAAAGCGGGTGATCTTAAATGAGCTCCACCATGCTTCAGAATATGTTCAGTCCACCATACAGCTAAATCCAATGGCTCTATTGGATAACTTCTTATGAGTGTACGCAACTTTACCATGTTGTCCTTGTAGCTGTAATAGAGAATATATTTGGATTAGTTCTAACTAGGTTTCCGCCCGCGGCTTCGCCCGCGCAGTCAAAGAAAAAACCCGCATAGTTCCTGTTCCCGTGGGATTTCCGGGATTGCGTCATTTTCCCGGGATAAAAAGTAGCCTATGTCCTTTCTCGGGTATCAAAATATTTCCATACCAATTTTCATGAAAATTGGTTCAGTAGTTTAGGCGTGATTGAGTAACAGACAGACAGACAGAGTTACTTTCGCATTTATAATATTAGTATGGATTAAACACTAAAAACATTCGAAGTTCGAGTTTTGAAGCTGAAGCGGCTTCATTATTTGGAATCATACTCATCTATATCAACATTTTTTTTTTTTATTCGAACCAGTTCTATTTGAGATACTGATTATACAAACTCAAACAAACTACAATCAAACAATTAATAATAATCTTTTCAGCATAGAAATAGCAATGAAGATCTCAAAACAACTGTTAATAGGTTAGCACTACTAAAAATAACAGTAACCACATGCAAATCAACATAACATCATATTTTAAATGTATTATTATGAATCTATAACACTTAGCAAATCTTACCTCTTATCTTCAACAACTGTTTTAACAGCACTCCTGAATTCACTATCAGTAAAAGTATTTATATCTAGTTGTAATCCAATCTTGTGGTGAGCATATTTCTCTGTATTGTACCATTGGTCACCTAACATTGGAATGCCTATAACAGGTACTGCAGCATTGATAGCTTCATCTGTAGATTGGAGCCCTCCTTGTGTTATAAACAGCTTGATATTTGGATGTTCTGAAATAACGATCATATCTTATTATTTGACATTGTACAAGTTAGTGCGAAGTACATTTTTTTAATTACTCGTCAAAATTTACATCATCTTTAATGAAGCAAGAGGTACATACACTCTTAGTTGAACGACAAAAAAGGAAAAAAAGTCGTATTACTCGTTAAAAAGGTCTATAAAATGTATACTAATATCTTACTTAGAAGTTGATGCTGGGGTAACCATTTCGATATTTTAATATTTTTCGACCTTCCGGGCAATTCGTCTTGATCCCATTTCCACAATATATCATAGGGAAGTTCTGAAAATACTTTAGTCATGATTCTTACTTTATCTGTTGGCAAATTAGCTGTCCTTACACTAGATCCAAAACTAACGTAAATTACTCCATTCTTAGAAAAATCTAAATATGTTTGGAGATCCTGAAACGATGCATAAATTTTGTAATAAAAAAGTATTATTGATCAATCTTTCAAAATATATAGTTATTGGTTTTTAAAACAATGTGTGAGTTTATATAAAATATTGTTAATAATATACAACAAAGACTAACTGTAGAAAGGTTTACTGCTGGCGCTTGATTGATTCCACCTAAAAATACTACATTGGTTGGTACTGGATGATTGCTAGCCCATATTGGATGTTCATTGACGAACAACATTTGGACATATTTCTCATGCAATTCTTCAAATGAAGGCGCGTCTTCACCGAAATTTCTCTTCACCATAGAATGATCGTAATCATACATTGCTACCCATAAATATTCAAATAACAGAAACTTGGAGAATTCGATGATTTTATCCCACCAATTCAAATCATATACGCGCTGGTTTAGAAGTGATGGGAATACTATTGGATTGACGGGTGCCCCAAATTGATGAAAATTAAAAGTTCCAGCACCGGCAGAGTTGAATTGGATTATTGGTTTTTTTAATAAATGTCCTAATCCTCCAGTAGCTCGAACTATAGCTTCAACTATAATTAAATCAAATGTATCTCCCTCTTCTTTCAATATTTTCTGCACTTCAGGTGTTTGTATCTGTTTTTCAAACGTGGACGTAAATTTTTCAAACACATTGAGGAACTGCTGTATTAAACTGCTTTTCTTTCCATCGTGTCCTTTCAAAATTTCTTCAAAATGGGAATATGAAATATCGTGAACATCTACTTCTGTTAAATTAGGTGGTGCTCGACCTAGAATGAAATAAATAAAAGATTTAATACAATTTATAATATAACTTACACAGTACAATTTAGATTATTTTTTGTAATTCTTAGTTAAGAATTGCAATAATACTCAGTGAAGGAAATAAATTCCCTAGTACGTTTTAAATAATAGTAATAATACACAATAGTAACATTCAATAACTCATAATAAGTGTATTTGAGGTTTAACCACACCCCGGACACTCCATACAAAATTATCGTTTTGACAGTCACACTGTAGAGACTGCAAATGTGTGTGTTGTGTAAAAATTACTTTAAGTCAATTTGATTACTGTTGTCAATCTTCGTTGCGTATCGTCCTTGCAGAAAAATGTGGCCCATTTTAATCACGATCACGCGGGGTGAGGTAAGTTTAATTTTGGCGGGAGGCGGAGAGTGTCCGTTCTGTAGCGTTTAGCTACTATTATGTATTCTGTGGTTTAACTGTCAAATTTTGGTTCTGATGTGATTTAAAAATTGACCCACATGATAGTTTCACTAGTCGGAGAGTAGAGAGAGATTTCGCAAGCAAAATAACGATCTATGGAGCTTTTTTCTAAATAAATATAAAAATCCTAGGACATGCATCGAATCAAGATTTACCTTTGTCTTTAAATTATTGAATAAAAAAAAACATTTACTTCCAGTGCACACTTACATATGATACAAAAATTGAATAGAAAAATTAAAACTAAGGCTTATCCTTAGTTTTAATTTTTCTATTCAATTTTTTCAAAGAAAATAATAAAAATAAAAATAATAATTACATTTTTCACTTCTGATACGTGTGCTTAGAACACTGTACGCTCTTTTTTATTTATTATTATTGTCATACCTGGAGGAAAAGCTGGATTAGGAGTAATAACAACCACCTCATGTCCACGTTTCACCAACTCAAGAATAAGAGGTCTAAAAACAACTTGATGGCTTATAGCAGGCGTTGGAAACGCAGCGAGAATTTTTGCACCATCACCATCTTTCACAATATTAAGAATTATCGTTATCAATAACAATATACACGACATGCTGATTGTATACAGGGAGACGGGCAAATGCTCGAGTAATTAAAGTTGTTATTATTAAAATCAATATTGGTGAGATAATGGCTATTTAAGGAATCTTTATTGAATCTTTATCCCGTGTTATCAGAGTCATAATATATTTTTTGATATTTCTTTGAATGATTGTATGAATAACTAGCGGTCCGCCCCGGCTTCGCTCGTGGTACATAATATTTACGTTTTCTCTACATAAGAACCATCCTCGTACTTCAAGGAATATAATAAAAAAAGAATTATCGAA
>CAJQZN010041887.1:139630-156899 GCA_907164685.1 Colias eurytheme | reverse complement strand
ATGCGCTTACCAACACATTTTGCGATTCATTTTTATATATAAGAAGATTAATAGACAGGATTGTGATTATAATTATATTTTTTAGCTATTGCATAGCTTCTATCGCGGGCCTTGAGCGCGGGGACCGAATCGAGAAATTCCGTAACGAAAAACCTCACGCTCCCCACTCCGACGGGCTCGGAGGCGTGGCTTGAAGGCATGCTATGCAATAGCTTTACCGCGGCAGTTACCGAGTGCCACACGTCTTTTTTTGTATTCGCACGTTCTAAGACATCATAATGTCTGAATGAATGCCATTTTCAGCATCAAGCTTTTTACAAAAAAAGTGTCCGTTCGATTTTTAAGTTTCACTCACAATAAAAAAAAGTATAACATAATTTTTAAAAGTCATTTGTCATAATTACTATTCTTTCTTTTCGTACAGATATAAGGCAAATCAGGACATAATAATTATTTCTTGTATATTAAAATAAACTTACAGAACCCGTAAAAGGGACCATAATGATAACTTGTACTCCGCAAACATAATATAGATAAGAACCATAAATTAATTATTGAATAACCAGTGATACCCAGTTTACTAGCTCGTAATAGATAAAAATCCTTTTAATCATCATGATACAGCATATATTTTTTCCGCCGTCATAACTACTGAAAATATAAATGTTTGCACAATATTATGCAAACATTTGAATGAAAGTGTAGATGAAAAGAAAATTATGTTGAATCAAAAAAATTAATGACCCTCCATCGTCAATAATCGATGAAGCCTTGGTAAAGCCATTTCCCGTGAGTATGACATCGACTTCAAATAAATGAGTGGGTATAAATGCTTCTCTTAGTTTTGGAATTGTTTTCTCTTAGTTTTGAAATCTTAGTTTGGAAATCCTCCTTTGGTTATGTTTTTTCAGTCTATGTAATAAGTAAATATGTATAAGTATGTCTTTGACATGCCCTTCAGCCCCAACCCCTGGACAGATTTTGATTTATGAGGTGTCGTTGTAATCATCAGAAATGTGGTAATGACGTAGACTACATAAATTAGTGTTCAAAAACAATAATAATTCCTGTTCATTATTAATTATTATTGTCAAGATGTTTGTTAGAAAAAAAGGCTATATTCAGTTGTCTTGTAAATACCTTTATGATTAAAATGGAATACCGTTAAAGCAATTATTATTTTTACAAATCATAACAACACTTTCAATTGTTTATACTTCCCTCTAGTATGTTTTAACCCTAACACAAAATATAGGTGAGCAAAAGATGAATAGAGGATATTTGAAAATCATGTCAAATAATGTAACTTAGGAATATCACGCGTGCCATATATACGTGTCATAGTCAGTTGTCACGTACGTAAAACATCTAGAATAGAATGACTAGAATTCTAGGTTTGTAAAAGCCTCTTCAATATCAGAGTTAGATTTGCAGAATCTATGTACTTGTAATACAATCTATCCATTCGGTACATACCTAGGTTGAATACATTTTAAAATCATGAGTCAACACTTTTTTAAATTGAATCCGAGAATGACATTTCAAAATCCTTTTTCTCTATAATTAAATAACTTTAATGAATACAGTAGACACGATCCACATTCTAAATCGAAATAAAGTTAATAAAATGTCAGAGGTACGCAACCTGTGGTACACTTGCTTTTAATTATCGTCGTATTAACTCGCCGCGGGTTTATTTGTTTTCTCAGTCACACTGGATCTGAAGGCTTAATACGAAACACCATTAAGGCACAGCCTTCATTCAATTTAGCTACGTGTTACGCCGAATAAAACGAATATTACACATATTTCATTTCTGTTTGAGGACATTATGAGACTTTTATTTTTTGCACGTACAGCGTTGGATTTATTTGATAGCATTTATATTAAATGCTGAGTTTAATAAGTGATTCGGTAGAGTTATAGGGATAGGGAAGATATTTGCAGTAACGCTATAGGATTCGAGCTTGATTCGAGATATAGTAGTTGTAAAATTTTCCTAGTATCTAATGATTTTAACAATAAGAAAAAAATATGAGCTGAACTTATGAACATATTATACAATATAGATATTATATACTGGTTACAATGAAAACTTACTTTTCCATGTTTAGGGTTATAACACTATATTCTTACAATATAAAAATATGCGTCGCATGTCACCTATTCGCTATTGCATCGTAATTGTGATATTAATACTTCAAAATAATGTTCTACTAATATTTATTTCAGTGAGACTACACATCAAGAATACTTCCAATGTCTTGGTATATACACAAACAGTTCACTCCGTCTATACGTAATGCAAGGGCCGAATCGTTTCAACGTCTTTTTCAGACAATTCAGAATACACGCATTAACATACGTCACGTGATCCGTGCCGCACGCCGGCCAATACACGCGAGGGCATTTACAGTCTGTCATAGCTTCTAGATCGACTATTCTGGATATATTTGGTATTTGGAACGGTTCTGACATACCGAACATTTTGATCATATGATTGTAGTTCATGGGTATTGTGAGGGGGATGTCTGAAAAAAATATAATTTATGGTATTGACTGTGTTGTGCACCACTGTAAATCTGTTCAGAAGTTTATATAGTTTATGTCAGGTCTTATTATAAATATTTTTTTTTAAGAATAGAATAAATTAAAATTAATATCTCATTGTTTGAGATTAACTATGAAATACTTTCAGCCGCAAAATAAAATTAGTGTAGAAAAGTATTTCCACGATCAGATAATAATGCATGTCGGCAAAATAGATGAATAGCAATTTTCATTGAGTTTTATTTTTGTGTGTTAACAATAATATTAGACCACTGAGAAATTGTTTCACCACTAGTTGATAAGTTTAAAAATAACAATATTTGTAATTTTAACCTACAGATAAGCTTATCAGAAACCATTCTGGACTTAGTAACAGATTAAAGGACTTTCTTGAAGTGAATGATACATGAAAAGCAGTTTCTGTGAAACTTACTGCATATAAAAACGGCTATTATGATGTTTGATATTATTAATTGCTTACGCAAAGCATGCTTTTCATCCTTCAGTATTTTCATGTAATTTTTCACATATCCTTTTGTCATTTTATTTGCCTTATATTATATTTTTATTGCTTCCCTATTAATTGGTGCACTTCAGTTCTACATCGATTCCAATAGATAAATGAAAATATAAATTTTGCGTCCAAAATCCGAAACCCGAATTCACATAAAATATGGCAAACAGTTTTGCATTTCATTTTATTGTAATATTTCAATACATATTCAGGGCATAAAGTATTTCTAAAACGGAAATAGATTGAACTATTCGTCAATATAAGGCATTTTATTCACAAGGCGAATAAACGCTATTATTGAAAAGAATCGTAAACACTTGTAGATGAAATAAAAAATATATGAAGTTTTAAATTATCAAGAATAGAATAATGAGAGACGGTAAAAGTCATATTCTGTTGTTATATCTATGCGTAGACAAATAAAATAAAATAATTTGTAACAACAATCTTGACAATGCAATTTTACTACTAATTTACCATTTCGTATTACAATTGTTTTCACTCTATGATTGATTTATACCTAGACTTCTTCTCTAACCTAATACTTATTAAATAATAAAGACGCAGTAGTTTCATAATATTATATTTCCACCGCAAACACAAATTCACCGATATAGTTAATACATTATCGATACCCATTACTTCAAGCTGTTAAAACCTTGCGTATAAAAGGCTTAAAATATCAACGATTGAATTTTTTACGTGGTCACATTGAATATTATTTTTCGCCACTATATTTCAATAGATTGATACAAGTGCTTAGTGGATTTTCATAACGATAAAATTAATATTCAAACGGGCTTGGATTAAACCAACTACACACACCGGCACAATTAGCGGAACAGAAACCGATACGCGAGAACATCGTCTGGGATTTGAACGAATGGCAGCAGGTTCTCTTTACTGATGAGTGCAGAGTTCTTTTAAAACAGATCAATGGGAGACAGCGAATATGGAGACACAGAGGAGAACGCCAAATATAGTCTAATTTTGAACACACAGTGGCTTATGGTGGCGGCTCGATTATGATTTGGGGAGGGATATGTTTGAGAGCTCGCACGGAGTTAGCGATAGTCACAGGAGGGACCATGACAGCAGATAGATACATCAGAGACATTTAAGAAGAACATTTTGTACCATTTGCCCTATTTATTGGTGACGACTTTATTCTAATGGAAGATAATGCTCGTGCTCATAGTGCACAATCGTTACAGGCATATCTGAGCCACGTAGGTATACCGGTGATGCAGTGGCCAGCAAATTCCCCCGATATGAATCCGATAAAGCATGTCTGGGACTTGCTAAAAAGAAGGGTTAAATCCAGAATGCCACCCCCCAACAATCTGAATGAACTTGGAAACGCATTACTTGAGAAGTGGGAGCGGTTGCCTCAAGAAATCATCGATAACATAATCTGTAGCAAGCCCAGACGAATGGAAACCGTAATCAGAGCAAGAGGGGGAAACACTCGTTATTAATTTTGCTTTAATTTTATTGTCAAATCATTTAATGCTTACTTTTTTTATTTTTTTGTGATGGTTCATAATCATCTAAAAATTTCACTTATTTCAAATTTCTTTATTTTTCAATAAAAAATAACGAAGACTTTTCAAAGTCGTTGTTAAAAGATGTTAATCAACTTGTTATTTTGTATCTAATTACATTTTCGTCAAATATATGCGTTATTATCTCATAGTCTCACTTTTTTTTCTGTTCCGCTAATTGTGCCGGTGTGTATATATCTATGGTTTATAGGGATTTTTTAAGTACTTCGTTGAAAATAGTAGAGCAGATTTCACCTGATATAATGTAATATATTTATCTTTAACTGAATCAAAAACCTTTATATAAACTAACTAACAAAAGTTATTCAATTAGAAATTAAGTACTTACTTCTAAAACGTCATGAATGAATCGTATTTTTAACCCGACAAATAAATTAAAATTTCTGAACACAAAATGATAACTTAAAATCAAACAAAAGCCAAAAAAAATCACCAATATTGAAATACAAGCATAGACTTAAACAATATTTAACAAAAAATAAAGCGAAGTTAATAAAAGAGACCTACTAATCATAAATATGATTTTAAAATAAATACAGATGAACCTTTCATAGTTTCTTCATAGCTCATTGTATACGCGCACATTCTACGCCTCTAGGGAGACACAGAATAAAGGTCCACTCTCTATAATGTTATATGCTCAAAAATATGTTATTTTATACTAGCGAATGAATACTAGCGAATAGGAACATAAAAAGACGTGTGGCACTCGGGGACTGCCGCGGTAAAGCTATTGCATGCTATGCCTTCAAGCCACACCTCCGAGCCCGTCGGAGTGGGGAGCGTGAGGTTTTTTCGTTACGGAATTTCTCGATTCGGTCCCCGCGCTCAAGGCCCGCGATAGAAGCTATGCAATAGCTTAATAAAGTAAAAAAATATTTCAATAATATAATAATATTATGCCAGACAGACATGCGGTATGCCGAAGAAAGAGAAAAGTGGCGCGATCTGGGAGAGGCCTATGTCCAGCAGTGAACGGGAATAGGCTAATATGATTATGCCAGAAAAGCTAGCCTCATAACTATCTCCAGGCATAAATCGTTGCATAAATCGTTTTAGCTAGAGAAAGATAGACAAACGATCAAACATACTTTTGCATATTATATTGTTATACTAGCTGTTTCGCGCGGTTTCACCCGCATTGCTCCGCTCCTGTTGGTCTTAACCCTTAAATTGATTTCGTCCGTTTTAAAGGACATAGTATTTACACACATGCTGGCGCTGTTATAGCAGACCTTAGCTTTGCTAATCGGTATATTGGGAAGGTACTAGCTATGTCCTTTGCGTACATGCAGGTTTTTTTACCAAAGCGAAGTACAATCGCGAATGGTGACCATTTGAAAATTGCGAAAAAACGGATCTCTTGACTCTCCTGATAAAATTGATAATAACTGTAAGTATTTTGGCTATTTTGCTTATAATGTTATATTATTAGTTAGAATACGATTGTAAGTATAGTATTTTGACATAATTTTTACATATTTTGCAATATTTGGAATACAAATCTTAGTTTATATACGATGTCCCATAAAACGGACGTTGACAACTTGGAGTATATACTAGGGTATTTTTCACATGTCCTATGTAACGGACGTTGCCAATAAGGCCCTCCATTTTCAACGTCATGATTTTGATATATTTTTCTCTATTTTTAATATGTTTTAGAGGAGCATGACTTGGCAATCAATAAAAAATACCCTCCCTACCTCTGGCGGAAGCTGAAGAGTCTGGCTTTGAGTTGAGATGACGATTTTGAAGGAAATGTAGACCTACGGGAGTGATTTCACTATGATAACAGTGTCAATCATTTACCCCCAGCACCATACCTTCGGAATTATACGACATATTGATTTGAGACACAATGAAGACCGAAAATGTCAGAATTTTTACCATCAACAAAATATTATTGCTGCAGAATTACAGCCATTACATGCGGTGCGAAATGAATCTTCCCTACTTCTCAGTAGTTCTTCAGCCACAGGCATGATGTTACTTACCAGAAATACCACCCAATGTTGAAAAATTAAAATAATAATACCTTACAAATAAAAAAACTGGCCGAAAATGGATATAATATATGCCAAAGAATCCAAAAAAAAGCGATTTAAATTTCCTGTTTGTTTTGGTACTTCAGGCATGGTATACGACTTCTTTGCATACGATGAAGCAAACACATTTCAATCTGTACAATATAAGGAATGGGAAGAGGACTTTCTTGGTGTATAAGATAAGTTCTCAGGCTATGTAATACTATTTCTATTCCAATTCTTAGCATATTCTTAGGCTGTGATTTTTGGTAGTGTCGTTTTTTAAAATCCATTATTTTTAACGATATCGTTAAAGTTTTAACCAACATTTTAAGACAGATGTTTGAAAAGCTTATTCTAGATCGTCCATAATTATAATTTGATAATAATTTTGAATTACAGAGTTGAAAATGTACATTGTATTCATGTACCACGGTTGCAGGAATAATGTGCAATGTCCGTTATATGTGACGGTTCGAACATGTACATATAATTGGCAGTGTCCGATTTATGTGACATAGTGGAAACAATAGAAAAAATTAAAAATTTTAATTTTTTTTTTCATATTCCTCTTTTCTATCCTAATTCCAACACATCCTCCAAATTTGGACATTATAAACACAAGTTATCTAGGGGTGACAATTTAAGGGTTAACGTGATGATATACAGCCTATAACCATCCTCGATAAATGGGCTATCTAACACCGAAATAATTTTTCAAATCGGACCAGTAGTTCCTGAGATTAGCGCGTTCAAACAAACTCTTCAGCTTTATAATATTAGTATAGATAGTAAGTAGATATTACGCTATATAGCGCTGTGAAAATAAACCTAGAATCCTATCCAAGCCATACATTTTCAAGACTTATTACTAAGAGATTGGTGATTAAATAAAAATGGTGTGATTGATTTTGATTGAGTCACATAAAATAAAGAAATATTACCTATTAATTTTATTTTAACTCCTACTATTTATTTTTTTAACTAGTAAATAAGTTGTAGATTATCATTTTGTGATCATCATGACATCTAGATAAGAGGTCTTAACTCACTTGGTAGCTTTGTGAACAATTATTAAGCTCTTGACAGATACAGGTAATGATCTATCTCTACATCAAGTTTCATCAAAATCGGTTCAGTAACTTTAGCAAGATTGAGGTACACACATTCATACAATCAAACTTCGAAACATTGGCAATTATATTATCAGTATTAATTATCATCGTCTCACTAAAATTTCTTAATTTTAGTAACAGCTATAGACCCACTCGACCGCCTCCTTGGAACAGTGGTTGACGCATGAGCGTAGCACCGAGGGGTCCTGGGTTCGATTCCCGGTGGAGACGAAGAAAAAAATCTCGGTCTGGTAGGACACAGAAGGCTGATCACCTACTTGTCCCTAAAGAAAATGGATCAGTGAAACAGAATAATGCATCTGCCCCTTACCCCACTTGGGGTCATGGAACTTCCCTACTCAAATTCCATCGATTACAAACTTCACAGCAAAAAGGAAGTGACATAATTAATAATATATTCCCTACAAAAACTTTCCTATAAGCATATAGATTAAATATCTACACAGAATTCGTTTCAGGAGCCCCCAACTTGCCACATTAATCTTGTGATGTCGAATCGAATATATCTTTGTTTTAGCAAGTTTGCAAAATAAATTTGGATGTTAAGATTCTTTTTGGGATAAAATCTTGACGGCGTTTTATGGGATCGGCAGTTTTTTCACGCTTTTCCGCTCTTTGGTGACACAAGGGTAATAGAAAAACTAAAGACTGTAGTTGGTTATATTTCAATTCACTTTAATTCGGAATAGATAGCACGCTAACATTAGTAAATCCTATATTTCATTTTGATATCATTTATTTCATTTAAACAATAAAAAAACGTTTGAACTATTTTTTTTTTTCATAGTATTTAATTAAAATAATTGCAACGAACAGCAAACATTACATTCTACTCAATTAATGGTGAATTTTTTAGATAAAAATGTATACTAACATGAAATTGACATCACTTTCCCATACTGAAAATAATCTCAGGCAGTAACCGCCTTGAATATTATAAAATCTCTCAACACCATTCATAAGAAAAAAGACATAACATTATGGAAAGACACATGAGCAAGGACCGTTACCGTTTAATTAGTTGATTGAATTTGTTCGTAGTATTTTCTAGTGTTAGTTTGTCGTGTATTTTTAACGGATTTTAAAAGTCTGTCCGTGACCACGCTCGCTGTAAAGTGTTCGAAACGTCGGGAAAATAATATAATGAATAAATCGCGATTAAAATCCGTTAAAAATCTTTAATTTCTGAATGAATTTGTTCGTTTCAGCTTTGTTAGTGAAATCTGAGCTTGTACGATTTATATCAGATGCTGCAGTGATAAGGAACCTTGTAATACTGGATTTCGGTAACAAGTCGAATTGGGTACAGTTTTTACTATTATTTGACTGATGGACCTGTTTTGATTTGATTTGAATACTCAATACTGTATTGTTTTGCGCTGTTTTAACAAGTTTAGATATTATTAACAAGTTCGATTTATTTGAACTACTTACCTGCCAGCATTTAAGACAATCCCGAGAATTTTGTTTAGGTTGGTATGGGTTGGATGCTCTGCAAAATATCTTTAACATACTTTTTATAAATTAACACATAGTTTTGTAAGGTAATATAGTCATCATATTTTGCGAAATATATCCTACAACGATTCTATTTTATATTTCTATTTCACACTTTATTTTCCGCGAATAGCCCCACATCAGTTGTCAGTTATCATAATTTAAAACTATACATAAATTTACTCCACGCTAAATAAACAGGACAGTTCCATCACATTTAATAAAATCGCTTTCAAAACTCCTCTATTTACGAGATTACTCTCAAAGCCGCCGAAATTACGAAGTTTCGAATATGATATTCGAGTCGGCCAATCCATATAGACGGGTGTATACAGAGCGAGCAGCCTCGCGAAGCAATGGCTGCGCGAAGAAGCTCGGTCAGTGTGGAAGTGGCTTGACCGAGAATAACGTGTACAATCGATGTGCAATTGCTATACCTACGTGCTTTACCAAATAAATAATCTAAGACCTATCTCCGAAAACAACGTTTATCCGAAAGCTACGTTCAGGACACGGTAGCAAGCTATAGTTTTGGCTAGGGGGAGGATTGCACGCGCTTATAGATAATTTAGATTACACGGTAAGTGTAGTAGGCCGGTCGTCTGTCGTGGATATTTCACACTCGCAGCCCCGGCTATCTGTTTGGTATGACGGGATACAGTTCAGTTTAATCGGTAGATCAACTGCCTTTGTTTTACGTACGCAGTGGGAGTCCGACATAACTTTTCCCCGAAGGCCGTAGATGTGGAAGTGCATTCTCTATTTAAAAAGAAGCAGGATATAATAGGCTGTTCCACACAGACCGAGCCTTGTATTGCTCGCGAGGATGCTCGCTCTGTGTAGACCCGGGTAATATCTTTTTGACAGACTCCCGCTTCAATCTTATTTGATTACTCTGTATTAAGGCTTTCCGCTTTGAATTCATTGTGAACTTTTCAACAATAACGATGAAAAAATTATCTGACGACGGAATAAATGATTGCGGTTTTTGGGTTATGTTTCATCTAATGATTATGATTTTAACGGTTAATAATATTTATCTACTTATATCGTTTGAATTTATTACTTTAATCGCTGTGTTTACACACTACTTTAATTATTATTACGTATTACAGTGAAACCTGGTTAAGTGAGACATCAAGGGACCTGCAATGTCGTTTCACTTATAGAGGTATTCCACTTACCCAGTGTCTCAGATATACAGGTATAAATAAATAGGTATCCGTCTCATTTACAGAGGGTTCCATTAATAGAGGTGAGAATACAGGTTATTTCAGTTATACAGGTGCAATCATTAAATAAAATAATTTGTGGGTAGAATAAGAATGAGTAAACAAACAATGTTATCTCAGTTACAGAGGTTTATGCATATAAAATTTACTCGCTGTCTCAGTTATAGAGGTAACTATGATGATAAATCGAAAGAACAAATCCCAGATATAGAGGTTTACCTCGTCCCACTAACAGAGGTAATTCAGTGCCAAAGTGTTGGGACCTCAGCATGAGTTCCAGTTATGGAGGTTTCTCACTTATCCAGGTCCCACTTAACCAAGTTTCACGTATTAACAATACATGTACGCTAATGATTATTAAATGCTACAAACAAAATTACAAACGACAAATATTTTAAACTAATTATTTCAATAAATTTATAGTTTAATCATTAATATAGAGCATAATATTTTTATGCCATAAATTTCTCACGTATTTGTTAAATATAATGTAAAGGTTTCTATTACCTATGTTTTATGTATTACCTAAACTAAACCGGTAGTTTAATTCAATATGAAGGCATAATAATTAACCGTCTAGTTAGTTCATCCAGTTAGTTAATTAGGTACCTAGTTTAGCGGATTTAATTGATCAGTCAAACATAATGTAGACGAAAACAGCATTTATTATTAATTTTAATTAAGTTTATATGATAATAAGACTCATTTGACTACCTAATATTCAAAAAATTTAAATACCTACACTTAAAAAAGTTCAACTTCATTTTCATAAAAATTAAATAAACGTAAAATATTGCTATCACGTCATTACAAGAAACACACAAACAAATCAGAATAGTTTTTCCCTGATTTTCCTCTTTATTCAATGACAATACGATTCGCCAATTGACTCCTAATGGGGGGTGTCGTGACGGTTACCTCATGCCTCGTTTATTTTAAGCACTTTTACGTGTTCTCGGAGTCATAACTAGTGGAACAAGATTATGTATGTAGTAATTTTGTAAAAAATCACTTATTATTTTGTATGCATAATTTAACCTTTGCAACTGCGATTTCAAAAAAGAGGAGTCAATTCGATTTTTTTTGGATTGTTACCTCAGATCTTTCGAAGGGGTGAACAGATTTCGATGCTATGTTGAATCGATCTATTTGAAAGCTAGTGCCTTTGGGTTGGTCCTGTTTAAATTTTGTCCAGTTCTGACCATTCATTGATTAATATTGAAGATTTTGTTGTTACTAAATATTTTTTTATTGGAAAATAACTGAATTTATTATGGAAATATCGTTCAAAATAAGTAATTATTTAATATCGTCTTAAGTCGAAATAAGGCTTCTTTCATTTATGAAAATGAAGTGTTGCTAGGAAGCGACATAGAAAACTTACATTTTCTTGCTGATTAATTTCGGTAGTTACTGTCTTTTGTGTGTATATGTAAATTATAATTAATTACCGAGGATGCCCCTATCTCATCAGTTGAACGTACTTGTAGAAGGACAGATAGATATATTTTTTCTTAAATCTATTACATCTTCATAAAAATACAGTTCAACATAATAACGAAACAAATTAAATTTATCACTTTTTGTAACTATGTACCTGCATGACTTATTTTATATTCTTTAAAATAAATTTCTCTTTTTTAAATCATTTTAATACTATAAAACTAAATTTAAAACTACATAAATTTAGCTAGTATATAATATATTATCTCAATAATTCATAAACAATAAATTTCCCTACCCGATAAACATTTCCGAAGCAAACAGTAAAGTGCAGCTAGCAGTTAGCACGCCTAATTAAGCGTCTAACAAGCATCTAATTATCGATAAATTAATTTTCAAAGGAAATTCACTTACCAAAGGAACGATGTACAAGCAAGTGAAGATAATTACCAATTTATCTTACCTCTGTAAGTAGCTGTGATTGGAATAGACTCGTGTTAAAATCTTATTATTATGATGTTGGAAATCGAATTTAGGAAGGAAGTAATTATTTTTTATTTTATGTCAGGGTTTTTGAAGTTATAGGTGGTTAAAGCTATTTATGACATAGTAGGTACCTAATTGTTTTATTAGAAAAATATTTAAACTATTTAAAATTTGCATAATTCTTTTCTTTATATTATGTACCTTTATAATACCTTCCTTATATTCCTTGTACAATTTAACGTAACCAAAAAGTAATTTAAGTTTCTTAGTGTTAAAAAATAATCTTTAAGGCGAACTTTATACATATACAAACTATCTATATTATAATGTATATTATTTACAGTGCACTTAATCATTCTAAAACACACAACCAGCACAGAACTCAATCACATATCTCCCCGAGATTCCATAGAATTCTTCCGAGATTTCTACAACTTATTCTCAGTCGATGTCAAGAACATGGACCAGTTTGTACCAAACAAAGGCTGCAAGAGTTGTCCCTATGTATACTACCCTGTGTGTGGAGATGATAATGTCACTTATACCAATGAATGCAAACTGGTATGCCTTAATACTATTAAGAAGAAGGAACCGAAAGTTAAAATGGTTCGGACTGGGCCGTGTTTCGTTTTTCCTGATTTGTAATAAATTGTTTATGATGATTTTGTGTGTGTTTTTATTGAATAAACCGTGAATATTAGATTTTAAATTATGAATGACGAGTACATTATTTTGAGCCTGTACGTAATATGCATAGTCAACCGGGTTAATTAACACTTTTGAAGATTTAAAAATAATGGTTTATGTTATTAACTTGATAGCAACGCTGAGTTAATTGCTAAATTAATAAAATAATATGCCAAATCTTTTATAATTTTCTTTTTGTGGTTTTAACTAAGAAATTAATTCCAGAGATTGTAACTTATCAGCTACTAGCTTATCATAATTTCATAGTTAGTTATTATATTGGCTATTCATTCATAGTTAGTTATTAATTACACCAAAGCACTTTTTGTTAATTAATTCTTATCATATCTCACTCATTCGTTGTACTTTCGTTCTTTGATTCAGCTTTCTGTGGCTCGTGCAAAATGGAATATTATTGTAAGCAATTATTAATTACTTGATATTTTAAACAAACATTACAATTCACATTATCCTTGTTTATTTCTGGCTTTAAATACTGAGTATTATTATTTTATTTCAAAACCAAGATTTGTCTCTATACCTTACTAGCTTCCGGGATTTCCGGGATAAAATCTATCTATCTATATCTATCTATCCTATGTGTTAATCCAAGTTACTCTCTATATGTGTGCTAAATTTCATTAAAATCGGTTCAGTAGTTAATGCGTGAAAACCATACATACATACATACAAACCTTTCCTCTTTATAATATCAGTATTTTTAAAACAGTCTAGACGGACCAAAATTTGATTATAACTAGTCACAAAGACAGAATTGACAAACATCACAACTCCACAGTGATTAGGCCTCTACAATCTCCATGCTAACGAAATACAGCTTGCCCTAATTGGGAATCGTATCCGACTCAAAGCCTTCGTTACAAAAACCATAAGCTTATACGTTATCACGTATAAAAACACTGCATTAATGATCCAAGCTTTTCATTCATTATTAAAAAAAAACTTTTGAATAGATCGGTTTGTATTTCCGTTAATCGGATTTAAAAGGTCTGACCCGAAACTTGGATTCATGGCAGCCATTACGGTCGATTTCCATTGTACTTTCCGGAACAGTAATCTGTGGTTATTCAGAAGATAAACTCGTAATGTTGCATGGTTTCTGCCGTACTGGTGATGTATTAATGCACATTTTAGCAACGATATTTTGCTTTTGTATTACGTATGTACCTATGTTTTACATTAGTTACTTTTAAACATCAGGATCGCGTCTTTGATCTTCACTACATAGTATAAAACAAAGTCGCTTTCTCTGTCCCTATGTATGCTTAAATCTTTAAAACTACGCAACGGAATTTCTTGAGGTTTTTTTAATAGATAGATGCACTTAGTATATAATTTATTAGGTTACAGCGCGGGCGGAAAGCTAGTAAGTAGTAATTGATGTTATGCTCTTAAGGTGTTGGGGATATACCACAGTATACAATACAAATGAGATAGTCTTTATTATCAGCTCTTAAATCTTCGTCAAGTAAATAGCTGTTTTGTATGAATTTTTATACATTATTGGTAGTAAATGAAGAGGAAAATTTCTATCCTCAAAACCACAAAGAGGAGAAGAGGCTCTAAGTTTATATGTATATTTGATTGTAATACAAGATCAAAATCTAATTATTTTTATCTAGATAGTTGAAATCGGCATTAAAAAATCTATGGAAATAATTTGAATAAATTTGCGAATAACATGAATTGTAAAGATTTCTATCTAGTAATAATTGATTCCAAGAAACTACAATTCTTAATGATCTGCTTTTAGTTTTAGTAAAATATCAAAGCTCCACTAACAGGGCTGTTTCTAAGAAGTTCTTGATACACTATTTATTTATATTACGTAGGAAATAATGTATTCTAAAAGGTTCAAGGAACATTGTTGATAAGTATACTCATTGTTATTCGGAAAAAGGTTCCATAGAACTCTAATGTTGAAAGGTCGTCTGATTGAAATCAGTAATACCAGATTTTGCATCGATAGGTAACAATCTTTTTGACCTCAGTATTTGGGGCAAAGCCTTATAAATTTCGCTCCAAGCTCATTAAAAGTTTTTGATACTGAATTAAAAAATATCAAATATTTTTTGTATTAGACATAAAGTCAACGAAAGCGTCAATTTAATAACTTGAAATTATAAATTACCTATGGATTAAGATAATATATATTTTTGTTTATGCGAGATGTTTTATAAACCAGATTTACCAATTGGAATGTATCTTGCACTAGACCATGTAAGAGTTTTTAATTTAATTTTATTCCAGAAAAAATTCAGCTCTATCGTGAAAATGTACAAATCAGATTAGTTAGATAATAATAATATCGATTTTAAATATGTATTGCTATAAACCATAATTTAATTAGAACATTATTTCATCTCAGAACCATAAAAAAATCATCTTTAATGCTATTATTACCGTCTTAAATTTCAGATAGCGCTCTAATCTTCATTTTATCGGCATTATATTCTGTTATATCCCAAGATCCTCGTGTTAACAAACAGTTCAATCCGATCGAAGCTGCCAATCTCCAGTCATCATACATGGAACGTGTCATAGATACCATACCGCTTATAGACGAGATAAAAAACTGTGACTGCCCCAGAGTATACATACCCATATGTGGTACAGATAATAAAACATATACAAATATATGCTGGATGAATTGCCTGAATATGAAGAAGGGGAGACAGGTAGACATGTACTATTGGGGTAATTGCATTCAATTCTTGAATCCGTTTGAGTATTAAATATGTGGAGTTTGTTTTTTTCTTTTATTTTACCCTTGGCTGTTAATTAGGATACATTTATTCGTACTAATATTATAAACTAGCTTTCCGCCCGCGGCTTCGCCCGCTTTGTCTAAAATAAATTATATACTAAAACCTACTCCTTCCTCTTGAATCACTCTATTAAAAAAAAACACATCAAAATCCGTTGCGTAGTTTTAAAGATTTAAGCATACATAGGGACATAAGGACAGAGAAAGTGACTTTGTTTTATACTATGTAGTGATTAAAAAGTATATCTGTCAATGTAATTACTTCATCAACTTGATCCAGTTTAAAATATGATGACAGTAATTTTACACCCTAATTTATAAACAGAATATTAGGAAGCATTTTGATTTTATTTTATTACTAGCGGTCCGCCCCGGCTTCGCCCGTGGTACATATTTACGTTTTCTCTACATAAAAACCATCCTCGTACTTCAAGGAATATAATAAAAAAAGAATTATCGAAATCGGTTCAGCCGTTCTCGAGTTATGCGCTTACCAACACATTTTGCGATTCATTTTTATATATAAGATTTGCCTTGCCCATCTACGATAATAACTTTTCCAATACCGTCCATAACAACGCCTCAGATTCTAAAAGAATTAACTTCAAAGATAAAAGTCATTTTCCAATCCTTGATCTATCTCTAGAGAGCATCGCATACAATATAATGTTATATGAACTACTGACTTAATTATAGTGTAACACAAACTATATTTGGATTTATTATTTTGTGTGGTAAACAACACATAAACTTGTCAAGAACGGATGAACGGTTTATAATGAATTTTGGATTATTAGATAGCATAATATTATGTAACTGAAAAAATATTCAATTTTAAACTTTTCTTTTGCATTTGAATAGAATCAAATTTAAAATTAAAAGGGTTAATAACTGTTCACAATTTGTAAAACCTACAAAAATGTCGACCCGATCGGAGTAGGGACAAGTAGCAGTCAATAACGATAAAATTTGATAAATTTGAACATCTAAAAAGTGCCTAGTTAAATCTATATCGAAAAAAAAATTGTATTTTACTCATGTTCATTTTTTTTACTGTATGCATGACATTATACGTAGAGTACTGGAAGTGTCATCAAAATCGAATGTTATAATATAAATTCTATTCATATTTCTGTAGCCTTTGTTTCACTTCCTATTAAATAGCCTACAAAATTTTATTATTTTATATTTCTCACGAAGGAATGTAATAAAGTGTTCGATTGAAATGTTTCATTTATTAACAGTTTTCCTGATATTTTTCATGATAATTCAGTTTTATTACTCGTTAGTGATTAATTTTAAGACGATACACAAAAAAAAATCCACTGCTTGGCGGGCGGAGTC
>CAJQZN010041887.1:72860-134630 GCA_907164685.1 Colias eurytheme | reverse complement strand
CATCCAAATCGGTTCATGTGATTAGGAGGAGTGACTGCAGCGCCATCCTCCGGGCCCAATTGTGTTTCCAGATCACCCAGGAACTCAATTTAATATACTTACACAAAATTTTTCGAAATGAAAACTCACATTACTATGTAAATATGAATATAAACCTGTTTTATTACTAAGCAATTTCCCGCACAGGTGTAGTAAGTATAAATGAAATAAATATCAACATCAAATTCTTTATACAACATACTTATCTACCACCTACTAAGAAATGTAATTCTTGAAATTTTTTCGTATTTTTTTTAAATATAATACTACTCCAATGAGCTCCTGTTCCATATTATGTCCGCCATACTTCCACTAAGTTCACCATGATTTTTTATTTCTTTGCACTTTGTTGCTTTTTGCTAAAAATGGAATCATGCGATAAAACCAGTAGAACGTTGATAACATACATTTTTGACTGAATAAAGGTACTTACGAAGGAGTGGGTTCACATTGTGAACAATCAGTGGGTTTATTTTCCTTCTGGATTCCGGATTTCTGAAAAGATTATCTATGCTATAAATGAAAAAAATCTTACACATTCGTTATGTACTTAAAACAGGGGTACATATCAAACATCGTCTATAATACAATTATCATCAAATTTAAAATAAAACCAACTTACTTCTTAATTTGTTCCAATTGTAAGCATTCTTTTTTCTCCAACCTTTATGTTTCTTCTTCTTATTTTCTTTATTGTCCCCATTTGTCTCATTTTGTCTTATCGTGTTGTCACCCTTTTTTACGATTGCGCGAGCGACACAAGTTCCCCGTGTGACGGCCGTAGCGGGAATGACTCGTGCAGCGATCGGGGTAGGAAGGTACAGGGCGGCTCTCGCTATATTGGCTGGTCGCGCGCTAATTTCAAGTATTTCTTGTTTATTTCAAAACCATCGCATATTTCAAAATTCTAAATCGGTAGACGTATAGGTTGTATATTTTATAGTTAATATCCAAAAAGTCGTAACTTTACGTTTGTTATTTTGAAGATGCCAGAGATTATAAAAAAATAACAATGAGAACTTTGTATTTTTTTTCTATCGAGAAAATATCATGGAATCATGTTTCTAAAACGGTAGACGTATTGTGTTACTATTGAACTTTCTTGTCAAGAATTTTCATCACGACAACTTTAATAATATAAAAATTACGAAGGTTTGAAAAGGGCCGTAAATGTTAGTAAAATTAATTCATCACCTTAACAAATCATTAACTCCGATAATTGAAGTGATTTTGGCGGCAATTAGGAAATTAATTGGCATTTCCTAGAAGCCTTTGTAGTAAAATGCTCAAAAGATTATGTAAGTTGTTGCTATTTTACTGAAAAACAGCTGATTGGATAATTAATATAAAAGAAATCGTGTTAAGCACAAAATATCAGTTGACTTAAGAAACTTTGAGAATTAAGACATTACTTTAGCGATTTGATTTAAAAAATCATATTAGTTTGTCTTCTTTTATCTACGACTTATAAATATTTTTTGTTACTATTCAAAATTTTTCTATTGAATTTTGACAAAAGAGCGTTTCTAGTAACCATATTCCTTATTCTATGTCATATAATTTATATTATTAAGCATTTGTTTTTTTACAGTTAAACTTCTATTCGTACTTTTGGCCTACATAGTGTTAGTACGGAGAAGCCAAAGAACAACAACGTTGAGGCCCAAAGGGATCCTACCGTCGTTAAACTCAACTATGCCTTGTAACAAGTGTCCTAACGTCTATTTTCCCGTGTGCACTACCGACAATCAAACGTTCATGAATATATGCCTGATGAACTGCCAGAGAAAGGGATATGTCGTCGCTAGACGCGGCATTTGTATTGACTTTTAAAAAATGTACTGTGAAAAAGTCCCTGCAGGGAAAATTACAATTAGATTCAATTATAATTCTAAAATTTTACGTAACAGCCAGTCTTAACATCTAAGCAGCTACTTAATTTGATCCAGGATGGAAAATAAAATAAAATATAATCTGTATGTAACTGTGGAATTTTTTCTAAATAAAATTCATATAAGTTGAAAAAAAAAATGTAGCTTTCTGCTGATGAAAAAATTGTTACTTGTTCACTATTTTTGTGTATGTAATATCCTTGCAAACATTTGTTATTTCATCATATAATTGGAACCACGTAAACTCTGTAGTTCTCATGATATGAAACATGTACCTAATACAAATTCTAATTGAAAATGTTGTTTCAATTTTCCTTACATTGAAATAATCTTATACATCTTGAGAATAAGCACTAATCTCTTATAGTTTGTAAACTTTATAGCTATAGCAAATTAAACAATAACATTACAATAATTATCATAATATTATGATATTCAAAACCGCAGTAGAAGCCAACTTACGTGTAACATTCAAGTCAACGAACTAACAAAGCGTCTAGAATATGTAGTTTTGAGTTAAATATTCAAATTTCATGTATAACACTATTATTTCATACTATTTCATAGTATTCGACATATACCCATACCTACATTTATTTGGCACCAAAAAGAGCGTGTAGGTATGCCGAGCACACTTGTCAGAAGTGAAACTTATTTGGCAAGATTGAAACATACCAAAATCATTACAACATTACGTGACGGTATTGCCATGACACGACCTTGAAATTTTACTCTCAACGCGCCTAAAGAAGCCTTCAAAAATTTAACAGTTAGGTTATACAAATTTAACATTATAATAATGGCAAAAAGGTCCCCACATCAGCAAAAGTTACAAAGAAAGTTTTTGTAATACAGGTTATCAGTGACGACCGTAAAAGTATTTCAAATATAACGCGCACAAATCATCATCGCCATTTTAGTGATTATATTTTTAAAACAATTATGTTCATTCAATAGAACCAAGTCTTCTGAAGATACACAACAAGCCTCCTATCAGATTAGGGCATAATCCGATATGAAAGAAACCTGATAGACAGATGGTTTTACATATTTCAGTCTTACTAGTTATCTTTCAGTCTTTAATATATCACTCCTGCACTTAAAAAAAACAAATTAAACTATCATCTAGTCTCGACACTTTAACCTTTTGATTTAACGACAAACGAAAAATTACAAATTTTAAACGACCATCTAGTCTCGACACTTCGACCTTTTGATTTTAGAGTTCTTACAGACGAAGTAGAGGAAGAAGTAGCCTGTAAGAACTCTTAGTCGCAACCATATCAAAGCCTTTATTCCCATAATTTCCCGGTAAACATCTGTCAGACTTCTCATAATTTAATCGTCATTACTTTCATTGTTTTCATGTTCCTTAGATGTGGTAATAAAGTGATCATTACTGGCGGAATAGCCATCATGACCGTGTCAGGGATTACATAATAGATTGAAGTTAATCGCTCGAGGCAAGATAAGCTTATTGCGTTTATCTACATGTGACCTTTTGTTAAGTGGTCCATTAATAATGTGAGGCCCTGCAGGCGTTACGATTCGGATTGTGGATTTTTGGATAAAATACTATCTGGATTTTGATTGGGGATTAATTACAACGTGAAGAGAAAAAAAGCTCATCGATAACGAACCTTGATTTAAAATTATATTACCATTTACTATATGTGGAGGAAAATAAAAGAATATAAATAAAAGCTTAAAAATAGTAATAACGTAAAAACTCTATCTCATAGCGAAAATTAGATTCGTTTAAACTCAGCGACTTTTTTTTCTACATTTGTATTCAGATTCTGTTAATTTTCAAAAACTATGATAAATTGGAAAAAAATCTTCGAATAGATATGTACGAATTTGAACTGAACAACGGAAACCGAATATAATTCATAACTATCTGTAGAACAAAATAACTATGCAAAAATTTATAAAAATCTTAGCTTAGTGTGTAATTGCAACTAATAAAACAAACACACAATAAATTACAATTGTTCATCAATTGACTCTCAATCACACTGCAAAGTATTTCCAAAACAGAACCGAAACAAGCAAAAGCAACTGTAATAAGTTATTTCATTTGTTACTCTGTTGCTTCTCTCCTATTAATTATTATAACCCGTGAACAAGGAGACAATAATTAGTGTGATGCGGCATACAACAATTAGTTCTATTCGCTTTTATAAAGTATTCGTGAAATGCTATACGAATACACGTAACACGCTCTTAACGATGCGGTGTGTGGTACAAAATATGTGGAACTTATAGCGGGGTTTTAGTTTTTATGGTATAGCTAAATATAAAACAGATATTGTTGGACTCTAATTGGCAAAATAGGCGACTAGGTAAGAAGATGTAGCATTCTGAGGAGTCACTATGCTGGTGCTATGCTACTCCATTTTAGTTTTATTTATTTTTTTAATTATATTTTATTTATATTAAGATAACACGGTATTAGAATAACTGGTTTCTTTCTTTCTTTCACTTTTATATTCCCTTTTTGTAATTATATTATTGGCATGCTTATTGCAGATGAATAGGATCCCTTTGGAATAACTCGGAATTACCTTCCTACCTTGATAAAATTATAATTGTAATCCGTCTAAATAATGTCATAATCATTATCAACCCGCTTGTCGCTTCCCCCAAACACCACACACGTCACATACATGAATGAAACCAAGGATTTGCTTATTATAATTCCTGAGTTGTACCCATGTTTCGTAATTAAATGCATAAGTTGACGCGGGATTATTGTATTCATTCGCCTTTGTACGTCTGTGTTGATAAATGAAATTCATATAATATTATGTTCATTATCATTTTTGCGCATCGTATTTCGTAGAATAACTTAATTTTAAGACCATACTAATAGGTGCCGGTCCAATAACAATTATAACGAAGAATTTTTTTTTATTTTACACTAGATCTATTAATATATCGTAATGTTATTCATAGTGACTATTTTGTATTGGAACAATACATACAATTTGGTTGTAACAATAAGATTCTGAAAGGCAATTGATTAGAAATTATCCGATGGAATTCTAAAAGTAAAACTAGTTACTTTGATCTCAATCATAATATTGAATTTTACATTACCAAATATCGTATAGTAGTACCAAAATATCATTATAAAATACAACAATACACAAAAATGGTACAAAGCATGTCAATAATTCACAACGATTATCTCTGCCTGACTACCTACAAGAAGAGAAGTAAAACTAACAGCACCAACACATTTATTAAATTCGAAAATACACATAACATATGAGTTCGATGTACAAATATTATATTCCAAGTCCTAAAATCATTAACCACCGCTTTGAAAATCATCAGAAAATGCCTTGTTAATAAACTATAGCCATTGATAAGTACGAACTGGGGTTATAATTAATTACATAACTCTGATCAAAATTAATGACAGGACACAAAGCGGCTCGTCTCTGGTAAAATTGAATTCGTGTCGTAATGAATTGCAGAAACATAGCCTGCATTTTGAAGGGGTGCAATATTTTAGAGGATGAAAGGATGCTGACACGTCTAGTATATGCGTCATGTATACGTCACAAGTTTGTCTCGAGGATGTGTATTGTATCCTATCCGATATCCTACTAATATTATAAATGCGAAAGTATTTATGTGTGTGTGTTTGTTACTCTTTCACGCAAATACTACTGAACCGATTACAAAGAAATTTAGCACACGTATAAAGGGTAACTTGGATTAACACATAGGATAGGTTTTATACCGAAAATCCCACGGGAACGGGAACTATGCGGGTTTTTCTTTGAAAACGCGGGCGAAGCCGCGGGCGGAAAGCTAGTACTGTATAGTTTAGCGTCAATCTGTGACAGTATGGTATCTATTACTGTATGTATGTCAATTTACTATTTGGTTGTATCCATGGTGTATCTTTTACTGTCTATCACAGCGTGGTATTATTTTACCAAGATTATTTGCCGTTCTGTCAAAATGGTAGGATCTTTTCCTTTCTGCCAAAGTCTAATAAAGTGCTCTATATTTAGACAAATAAAAATCTTAGTTAGAATATTATATAATAGACATAAATCATAAATAAATAAAATAAACCAAATTCAAACACGAAAACATAAAACGAATTCACTTTCAGTTTGCTCGTCTTTCTTTCACGTCGAAACAGAGTGACAGATTGAAATAGTTTTTTATGTGGAGATAGTTGCGTAGCTGAAGAGCAACATTAGCTAATTTTAACTGTGCATATAATATTTGAATCCTTAATCCTTTGAAATGCAGTATAATAAGGCGTGTAATACCTGGTATAGTATAATAATTAATCATATTTAATCATATTATTTTAATTCAAATTACATCATTATTGAAATTTCGATATCATTCCCAAATAAAACAATGTGTTGATGAAACAAAGTAATTTAATAATTAGTCGTAATTATTTGGTAATTTTGTTTTTGATTAATTTTTGATTAGGCCGTGCTTTAAATAAAATGATCAAATTTTATTGCTCTATCTCTATAAAATAAATAAAAATGAATCTCTATTTCCCTTGGTCGCGACATCACGCATGAACGGGTGGACTGATTTCATTAATTATATTTTTATAATATTCCTTGATGGTTCTTATAGAGAGAAATCGTAAACATGTACCAGGGGCGAATCCGGGGCGGACCGTTTTATATATAAATTTACTGTCATTGTTTAAAGTTTGTGAATTCACCATGGTTTTATGTCCGTCCGTTTCAGTGATCGATTTCTTTACGGATTAATAGGTAATCAGACTATAAATATGTACAAATAAACCGATACTTCTTTAACATACTTTTGATATTAACTAACTAACTACAAATACATTAAACTGTACTAACCAGTAACATTGACTGGGACTGGTTAGAATACAGGTAAAACCACAATATTGAATGTGGTTTTAGCCATTAATAGAAAGCCTATAGATAGAATACATTATTCTGTTTCTTTGCATATAAAACGGTTTAAATATTTCTTTATTTATACATTGAAATACAAAAGTTAAAAATATAGAAATAAATATAACATTTCTTGTGGTATTTTATAAATTCTACACACGATAAAGAAGCAAGCTAAATCTTTCAATATTGCAGTGATAGAGCCTTGACTTTTAGGGACATTTAATGTGACCTCAATCGTATCTCACAATTAAGTAAATCCACATTGTGACCCGAAAATATTTCTTATTCATTATGAAATAAAGAGTAATTTAGAATATATCACCTGAATGATCATCTTGCTTCTACCACAGATATTATTAGATAATACTACATCTACTAGTACCTTTTTTTAACCTTTCCTCATGATTCTGTTTTGGTATATACTTGGACTAACATGCCTTGGCCGAGAAAAGCGTGTGTACTGCTATTTTCTAATTTCTCGTACCTATATAATAACACGGATTAGCACGTTGAAGTGGCAATGGGCGGGGCACATAGCCCGTAGAACCGATGGCCATTGGTTTGGGTTAGTCACCTAATTCTTTCTATGATCAAGCAAAACCTGAATAGTGACCCAATTTGTCCAATTAAAGACCATATTACATACAACTTTCTCAGTAAAAATCTCGCAAGATACGAGTTAGTTAACAATATTAAGAATAGAAAGATCCACTCCGAGGGAATCACTAAGACAAATTGCTTAAATAAATAATGGACTTCGGAACGAGGAAGATTCTACTAAATCTATACGATAAATGAATGAACAGACACTTTCGTTCAACAACTTAATGATGTAGGTGGAAAATGGTTCTTTTCAAGTGGGTCATATTATCTGCATTTTAATGAAATTGAATTCCGATTTGGTTTGAATGTTCTTGCAATATAGTGAGTTTAATAATATTTATAGAGACAGTGATTAATTTGCTTTTCGAAAACATTGGAATTGTTTGACCATAAACTCAACGTTTATAATAATTATTGAACAAATGAAAGAAAGTTTTATATAATTAACTCAAA
The DNA here is from genome assembly GCA_907164685.1 of Colias eurytheme. Lineage (NCBI taxonomy): Eukaryota > Metazoa > Arthropoda > Insecta > Lepidoptera > Pieridae > Colias > Colias eurytheme. The sequence goes on along the minus strand of CAJQZN010041887.1, from coordinate 126,718 downwards.
TCTGCGAAAAGATTAAAAAAAAGGCACAGATGAATAATTTAAAGTTAGTTTCTTATATGTATTGTCCTTGCTTCTAATTACACTACTTTCGTAGACTAATCATTGTAGCTTAATTTCATAATTACCTGGTATAATTAAAAGATAGAGGCTGTTGTAACTCATCCATCTTATACCGCATCGTATTAATAAATAATCAACTTCTGACCAGAGTAAATGTTTCAGGGATAAATATTATAAGGCTTATTGCTCGCTTTAAGTGTATCTTTCTTAATTACATCAAACTGTTTTGAAGTGAAACTTCTTTAGGCGCGTTGAGAGTAAAATATCAAGGTCGCGTCATGGCAATACCGTCACGTTATGGCAATATCTTCACGTCATGGAGTAAGGTGACGATTTTGGTATCTTTGAATCTTACCAAAGAAGTTTCCCTTCTGACACGTGTGCTCGGCACACGTTCTTATTTTTAGAATTGATGTGTTTGTAGTTCGTAGGTATCAGATGATCTTATGAGAGAAGTCATTAATATTTAGTTAATGTACTTGTTTTGTTGTATTCAAACACTCTTTCACGTTCATAACAGGAAATACTATAACCCAAATCTTCAACATGAAGTAACATTTTAACAAATTGCCCAGCCCACCCGGTTATAATAAAAATAATCGTTCAGGCATGTCATGTGGAATTAGTATAATCATTTTTACCGTACACCTGGGTCGTTGGTAACGAATATGTTTATCTCATTCGTCCATACATTTCAACATTCAAGTTATTTCAGGCGGAAATGTTATTGTTCCGTCTAAAGTCCCTGATGAAAAGCTGTGTTTTTAAATAGCTTTACAAAGGTTGGATAGAATGTTTATGTTATGTAGGAATAACGTAGATTTGTAGTGGTGATACAATTTTCAAAATTGGCTCAGTAGTTTCGGTTTCACTTTCTAAAAATTACGTCTACATAGTAAATATTTTATTAAATATTTTCCTTTTTTAATCCAATGTGTACACTAATTGATAAAAATATGTGAAAGCAAACTTAACATAAAAAAGCTGTAAAATTAATAGAGTTTGAAAATGTTCAAGTTCTTTCCTAACCAACTCATTATTTTCTTAAATTATTTCCACTGTCAGTTATTGCTTAGTCCTTTAAAAAAATAAAGAATCAAACTAATTTTGTACCACAAGAACGTCAAGCTTCTATAAAAGTACTCCTCACAGACATGTATCAAGATAGACTAAGCGAGTGTACGTACTTCCCGTGTCCAAACTAAGTTTATGAAACTTACTTGACGCTGGCCTACACTCAGTCCGCGCTTACAGTTCGCCAAGGAAAGACGTGAAGCTGAATAAAGTAAAATGCCGAATTGCGCCGTTATAAACTGTAGAAACTCCACAGCTGTGAGTGGCCGAGTTAGCAGAGATGTTTCCTTCCACCGGTAAGTGATTTTCTAATCAGAATATGCACTATTTATTTTAAAATCAAATGAAGAATATGTGTGGAAAACGATCATGACAAACACGGATACCAAATCATACGAAATGATTCGGAATACATTGCGGCTTTTACTTGGCACGGTAAAGATCGCGTCGTATGAGAACAAGCAATGAATAGCGTCTTCTCATTTTTCTGTTCTCATTTTTCTGTCCAATTTTGTGGTTAGTGATGTTCATTTGATGCAACAGTTCTCGATTCTAATCGATTTTATAATCGGACAGAAAAATGATAATTTGAAGGAGCAATTTTTCAGAAAAAAAGGCATAGATTTTTTTTGTCATTTAATACGACTTGACCTAGAACTTTTAAGTATTTTAATACAAAGGTACTAAAAATAAATATTATGACATGGACGCCATTAGTTAAAGTGTCATCTTGGGAGTTTTTTAAGAAAACTCCTTATTGCTTAGACTATGTTTGTTTTTTCAGTTTTCCAAGTACCTAACCCGAACATAAAAGAAAAATGGATCGATGCAACGGGACATAAAGATTGGTTTCCAACAAAATATAGCACAATTTGCTCTAAACATTTTAATGAAGCCAGCTTTGTTGAAGGAAAAAAGCTTCGACTATTGACAAAAACAGCCTATCCGACAATTGATATACTGAAAACGATAGTTGATGAAGAGGTTAGTGTGCTCTTTGTTAAAAACATAATCTTAGGCATTTGAAATGCGTACCTATTTACAAAAATTGAAAAGTCTATCATCGTACTGACGGGCTCGGGCGCGGGGCGGGCTGGGAGGCGGCGCGGGGTAAAGCGAACAAGATAGTACGATGGGATACGGACGATACTAGAATCGCCGCGCGAGTGGCGTCCTAATCGATTTAACGTAAAATGAAATTACCATCACTAAAAAGCGCTCGTGACGTCATAACGCGTCAAGGTCAGTACAAAAAATATGACACGCTTGGTTTTCATACAGATCGCGGTACTTGCGTTGTCTACTAAAATATACATGTCTGTGGTACTCCTTAATTAAAAAATCATCCACAAAAAGGTCATAAACCTATAATCTTATATATAAAAAAATGAATCGCAAAATGTGTTGGTAAGCGCATAACTCGAGATCGGCTGAACCGATTTCGATAATTCTTTTTTTATTATATTCCTTGAAGTACGAGGATGGTTTTTATGTAGAGAAAACGTAAGTACCACGGGCGAAGCCGGGGCGGACCGCTAGTAATATATAATAATAACATAGTTTTAAGGTATACTAACAACTATATGGATGAAAATCTGAATTAAATGAAATAAATAAATAAGGCACACTATTCATTAATGCCAATCATGTCTTCGTATACAAAATGCATAGTTTAATTACTCGAATAAATGCATAGTCACGACCTATCTTGTTACAGTTTTATTTTTATAGGCCAAGGTCATATTGCGCAAAATAGTGCACTATCTAGACTGATATTTATAGAAATTTTAACACGTGCAAAACTTTGTATATTTATAATTTTAAGGCGAGCAAAAAGTTTTTTTTTAAATATACAATTGTATAAAAATATAAAGGTCTGTTATCATAAGAAATATTTCTTTTTTTGTGATATAACTCAAAAAGTACTAAAATTAGTATTGAGTGCTTCAGTTCAGGTTATAGGTACCGTGGCAAATAACTAGTTCTTCCAACTTATTTTTTTTTTAAATAGTTCATTTATTAATAAAAAAACTAAATGTATAGATAATATATTATTATTATTATTTCATAAGTTTTATAAAACATCTTATGATGTAGTATAATGAGAACTAATCCATACCACAGACTAATAATAATATACTACGTATACATCCATACTAATATTATAAATGCGAAAGTAACTCTGTCTGTCTGTCTGTTACTCAATCACGCCTTAACTACTGAACCAATTTGCATGAAATTTGGTATAGAGATATTTTGATACCCGAGAAAGGACATAGGATAGGTTTTAGCCCGGAAATCCTACGGGAACGGGTTTTTCTTTGAAAACGCGGGCGAAGCCGCGGGCGGAAAGCTAGTTATTTATATTTTGTAGACAAATTCGCTTTCATGTAAGTGAAGTTATAACTACCTACCTACATACAAAAAGACGCTCGAGCTCTTTCTTACCTTTGCTCTCTTGTTTTTATTTTTTTATCTCCCGTGCGAAAATTGTACCTAACCCGCTGCATTGTCGTTAAACTTTATGTGTACAAATTGCTGCAGAAGTTTGATATCAAACAGTTAAGTGCATCAAAAATAAACACGTAGATATCTTCCACTTTAGAGACCATTGAAATAAAACAACACTTCGTAAAACACTAAACCTCTCCCTAACACATATAAATTAATCAATCGTAACAAATTACCTACCTTTGATGTTATATAATACCTATATCATACAACGAATTCAAACAAAAGACGAAACGAGTCTCAGCGATGACATAATCTCAGCAATTACTGAGAAACGCCGCAGTAAACTTGCAAAGTTTTGAACTATCTTTGCTTTGAGTTGCGGAACTAATTGGCGTAACAGAATATTATTTTATAGGGATGTTATAATGAATGCATTTCTTAGAGAGGTAGTATTAAGTTAAGTATACCTAGTGAAATGTGTATATAAGCGAGTAAGAAGTGAATATAGATTCATATTATGTTCAGAAGAGTATTCGTTTGTATTTTGAATTGAATAAAGCTTTTTCAAATGACCTCTAAAATCTAAACATGGAAGGATGTGTAGCGAGGAATATGTTTGTAGAGAATCAATCATATCGCTTCATTTAATTTCAAGTTTTAAACGTTTAACGTCTGAAACGATATTATATAATTTACACATTTAGCTTAATATATTTATTTGTTAGATAATAAACTACTACGTTTCTTTCATCCAAATCCATTGCCTAGTTTTTGTTTAAAAGAGTCATAAACTTTAGTCATAAACATTTTCTAACGCTAGTCAAATTGTAGGCTCTATGAAATCTCCATATAAATATACCCAATATGTTTCAACCCAACATTACGTAATATAACCGATTCGCAGTTCATATAAAATCGTGAGCTCATTTATAACTTTTAGGTCGAAGGATAACATATTTGCTCCTTTCAGGGCCGATTTATGCATAAGGGTGCTTTTCCACCAATGATGCGCGAGGATGTGTAGTGACTAGTGAGGAATGTGTTTTGTAAATATAAATAGTATCGCTTCAAACGCTATACACTTCAAACTTTAAACTAAATGAAGCTGTGGAAAAGCACCCTTAATACTACGTCTATTAGTTACCAGGGGAATACATATTATATGTATAAGATAGCAATAATTTTTCTTCTTGTGATAAATCTTATGAAAAAAATAAAACGACAATAATATAGCTTCAGTATTTTATTTAAGCTTTAATTAATTAAATATAAAGGGCTGATTTTTCCACTTTCAGATAATACTTTTATAGATTATAAAACAGTAGTTCATTTGATTAATTCTACATACGTTCTGTTTAGCTTATCTGCTCATTAAAATGACAAATAATATATGAAAATTTATGTGAAGAAATTATCAAACTGGCTATCAGAAATATTATTAAGGGGGTTTCCATGGCGTCTTAAAGCAGTATTAATTCTAATGTGGGAAAGAATTGGCGCTAGATGACCTACAATAGCTCTCTCATTTCCAAACTGGAATTAAAACTTTGCTTTAAAGCATTATGGTATCCCCCTGAAAGCGCTGAAAGTGACCATTCAGTTGCAATTTGTATTGGCAATATTTGCTTTATAACTGACAGATAAGCTAACCCGCACATACCAGGAAGTTTAGAAATATATGTTTTAAAAAGGTATACAGTTTCCTTGATGCACGACATACACATTCTCAAGTTTATTTTCACATTCCATCTGACAGAGATTGTAGTAAGATTTTCCGTTGGACGCACACACGGGGTCGTAAATTTTTGAACACATGCAGTTTTGTATGGGCTCCTCTGTTGTTTCGTTGCTGGAACATTCATTTAATTAGTACTTTTATATACTATTACTTCATAAAACTAAACTAAAAACTATTTTAACGTTTTTGAAATTCCAAGTTTGTAACAGCTAAAAACCTATTTATTTTTAAAACATTCACCGCTAGAAAGCTACATTAATCCTAAACGAATTTAAATCTATTAATAAAGTAACTCTATAATAGGTATATTTCATAATCTTGTTACACGTACAAAGACGTCATTCATAGCTAAATTAACAATAACATACCTACTGGGAAGTAGGACCTACGTCAGATGTTGTTAGACATTTAACTCAGAGATGAAGGTTAGGGAACGTGACACATTGTATTTCTTACTCCTCTTTCAACAGTAATAAAGCTAGTGTATTTACTATGAAAAGGTAAAAATAGTAATATAAACTCTCGGGCTAATTAATTGAAAAAGTTAATAGAAGAAAATCAACATCATGAGGACAGAATAGAATTGAATCCGCGTTTTTAGTACCTACCGTAGCCTTAGACCTACCTGCTTACCACTCTATTTCTATATATTTTAAAATTTGCCCGATACTATACTAACAGGATACCTCGAATTATTTACTTATAACTGACCGAATGGATGTTTATAATTGTTAAATTTCTCTAATTCGAATTAGGAAAACTGATAAAAATATGAATACTAACAAAAATTACTATTGGGGCAGATTCGGGGCCGGTAAATTGTTATATTTTATGAATGTTATTATGTAAGGTACCTCTAGGCTCTATTACTTGGTCCACAGTAAAAATGAGTTTACACATTTCTTTTTCCTTTACATAATACAATGTTTTCTCTATTTTATACTAGATATCAGGTAAAATGTCCAAGAATGTTTAACTTACCCCAATCTTTGCATTTTATATCTTCTATTCAGCATACTTCGGCGTCGAGGCGATATACCAGGCAAGGCTGACATTACCAGGGCTAGAACTGAAAATCATTTAACTTCACACATACTATATTAAACCAAATATACATTAAAAAACAAATGAATACCAATCAATTTATTCACAATATCAAACTAATTATTACATGAACCCAATTAGTTTTACACTACTCCTATAACAAACTGTTAAATTCACTTTAAAGTTACGTAAAGTTAAGGCTAGACCTTAATTTCCACACAACCCCTTGAGAGACATCGACTTACATGCTATCTAATTTAGTTCTAGCCTCTAGGATAGCTTGAATAAAAGCATATCTTAAACTACATATTAGATAATGGGAAAATTATAAATCCTACTAACTTAATTGTAATATTGACATGATTTTAAAAGAGCAACTATGGAGTTTCTCGCTGGTTCTTCTCCATAGATACTGCTTTCCGAATTGATGGTAATTGTTAAAAATATTTAATGACGATTCGAAAGTGCTTCTAAAAGAATTCTAATTCAATAAATAAATGTTTGAGTTTGAGTTTGACTAATATAAACGCGAAAGTTTGTGAGGATGGATGTTTGTTATTCTTTCACGTAAAAACTACTGAACCGATTACAATGAAATTTGGTATGTAGGTAGCTGAAGACCCAGAATAGGCACATGATATCCTAGAGGAACGGGAACTAAGCGGGTTTTTCTTTGAAAACGCAGGCGAGTCGCGGGCAGAAATCGAGTAAATAATAGAAATACCTATTGTAGAAAAAATGTGTCAAGAAAGAAAAAAAGATTGAGAAATAGGGTTCAAACTATTTTTAAAACTTGCCTTGCTAGACAAAAAGCGGTAGTTTAAAAAAAGAGCTTGTGTACCAAGCACTCGTGTCAGATGTGAAACTTCTTTGGCAAGATTCCAAGGTACCAAAATCTTCGCCTTAGTCCATGACGTGCCGGTATTGACCTTTAAATTTTACTCTCAACGCGCCTAAAGAAGTTTCACTTCAAAAAGACTATTTCATAAAAACTTGTAAGAGTTTTCAGGAATAAGAAAGGGTTAAAAAAATCTTACAGAGAAAAAATTGAATCAACTGCCACATCTCTTCGAGACTGATAAAAACTGATAATAGTGAATTGCATGAAATTAATAATTAGTGAAGATAAGAAAAAAATTTCCATTATCAATATGCAGATATTGGTATTAAATTAGTTCCAATACTTTCATGGGATTGAAATAATATTATCATAGAGCGTATCTGTTAGCTTAGGTATGTTATTTTTTTTAAACTATAAAAAATAAACCTTATTTTTATACTTAACTTTATTTAACTTTATCCAAATGTAACACTATCAAAAAGCCGACCATTTGGAAAAATCTTACTTTAAATCATTTCGATAATAATTTCACACAAAAATAATATGTACCTACTAAATTAGATTTTTTAGGAAGGGAAGTCATATGGGATCACTTATAGAAACACACACAAAAATAACATAAGAGAATGATTATATTTTAAGAATATTTCACTATTATAAAATATAACTCTATCTCCACGCTAAATATACCGATGTATTATTTATAAATAAAATATTTCTATTTTGCACAGCCCTAATAAAACAGAGCGTTATTACATAATCAATACTTCCCCCATCGGTCTTCATACTGAGTGATAATGATATTCAATACACATCTAACGACGTCTACTTTATGAAATGACGTGATAATTTTATATTGAAAACGGATTCCGCATTATAAGGCATTTAATAAAGACAGGAATGAATAACCTATTGAGTTGTGCGTTGTATTCTGTTTGAATAAATTCAATAGGGTTGTCACGCAGTTAAAAATGCATTTTTTGTGTGGTTTTAATTTATATTAAAAAAAATTATAAACGTGTAAGTATGTACTTCAGTTTTATCTTCCTAAACTTTATTTTCTATTCAATTTAAGTAACAAAGTATTATTTTAATGATAACTATGTGGGATTTAACACCTAAGGCAAAAAAGGAGGTTCCTAATTCTAAGAATTAAAAAAATATACCAACTTTTTTTATAACATTGATTGTAAGCATTTCTTGTAATAGACCGGGAGATACTGACACAAAATTTCGAGTCATTTGTAACAAGGATGGCGGTTCTACAGGGGTCTTAGTACGCAATGACAAAAAGAAAAATGATGGTGTGAACGCTGGTACCGGTGGCTTAGTCGCGTGGGCGTTTGTCGAACTCGTCGGAAAAATAGCGAAAGTCAAACGATTTGTAACACAAAAATTTTAGAATTTACCGATAGCCCATAAAAAAGTAGTAGGCGGTAGTGTCATGCCATACTTTTCCGGTGTGACTTACAGCCCGCCATACCGACGCGAATGTGTTGATTTAAATAAAACAATCATTCAACCATTTGTACCAGGCTAACTTTTGCACAGGTAACTATCGTCGTGCAGCCATTTACGAAAATCGCCATGCCATACTTTTCGGACGATTCCAAATGGTCGCCATACCGCCGAAAATCTGCAAAAAAATTTTATTTCGCCAAACTTTTTGTACCAGTATTGCATTTGGATTTTTGGAGAGTATTTGATAAAATGTGACCATTATTATATTTGCCATACTTCTCGTAGGGGGAAAAAGTGCTGTCATACTTGAAAACTTAATTTATTATTAATTTATATAAGTGAAGATTTCCAACACATAGATCTTTGAAATTTTGTATTTATATTTGTTGATCCTCAAACTTACAGGAAAAATAAGTGCCATACTGTTACAAATCGTTTGACTTTCGCTATTTTCCGACGAGTTCGACTAACGCCCACGCGACTAAGCCGCCGGTACCAGCGTTCACGCCATCGTTTTTCTTTTTGTCATTGCGTACTAAGACCCCTGTAGAACCGCCATCCTGTTACAAATGACTCGAAATTTTGTGTCAGTATCTCCCGGTCTATAAGTCGCATAGGCATGTTTCATGAACTCAATTTATATTCATCTATACATTACAACTAATTCCTTGTACCATTGACTACGCAATTTCCAATCAATCATAAACCACATATTAATACAAGCAACAACAAAAACTTCTGAGTCGGATTCTCCTGCTATATAACTTTGAATAGAGTACATTTATCTCAATCCATTGAGTTGAGAACCGAAGCCTGATCGATCGTAGGATGGGGGAGCAATTTATAATAAAACGGTACAGAGTTTTGAGATCGAATCATGTTATATGGTGAGAGTTCGGACAACTTGGAGGTGGTTCTTGTAATGCTACCTGGTCTTTTAGTGGTCAGATATTGTTATTTATAAAATTTTTATGTTATTAAATTATTTTCGTAAATTTCAACAAAATAATAGTGTATTAGTACAAATTACTAGATAGTTACTATCTATGGCTTTGGAATATTATTTTATGAATTGACACTGTGCAATTGTTTTATTACTAAACACATTTGTTGGTGGTACGTTCAGGTAATACCTAGAGATAATGGTCTACACTTAAAATTACTGGAAAAAAGTCTAAATAAGGTTTAATGAGGTAGGAGCTAAGAGACTGTACATAATAATATATGAATGTTACTCAACTAAAATTAGTAGAGATAGCTGTAGAAATCTAATTTCAAATAATTACGTAACTGAAAATTACATTCTCTACTTTATTCGTTCCATTTCTTATACATTACAATATGTTATAACCTAATCTTGTATGCCTCTTTGTTGTCTAGACCCAAAACTTATTAAAAGACCTCTTAACCAGTGTGTATTATAAAAATTCAGGAAATATGACGGTAGGGCACGTAACCCTACGTTCACACGGAGCCACGATTTGCCGAATCTTATTTTCATGGGTTCTGGAAAAAACGTAATATTCACACAGCACATCCTGCATTGGTATCCGACGGCCTTGTATCAAGATCCCGTGTGCGCAAGAGCGCATATTGTGTAAGATTGCATATTGTATTGAATGCGCTCTACCACTCCACTAAATTTTGTAGTACGGCCGGATCGGTTAGTAATCGCCAAATCGGATCTCAACTTCAGCAAGATTCGGTTTTTTGCCGTGTCTTGAAATTGAATGCATGCGTGAACTCATTCATTGCAATTCTGGTACCTATAAACCGAATCCTGCAAAAAACCGATTCGGTAGAAACCACCACTGTGTGAACGTACCGTTATGTTGCAAACGATACGTTCCTGACGATAATTTTATATAAAAGATTGATTATGTCCTTTGAACGTATTCAGAATATGTTATACCTCGTTGACTTCTGCGAAAAATGTTTCACGAATTTTGCTAAATTACGTGATTTCGACCTTTTGTTTCGGACCCGTTTTACGTTTTGTTCGAGCCTTATCTTGTGTTAAATGTGATTTTATTTGAGTGGATTATATCTCTTTTATCTGAGAAATACATACGCAGTCTACATAGTCGTGTGGAAATTTAATACCTATTTAGTTACTCTTATTCGTTAATCTGCTCTAGCTTCAATTAAACAATGATATAAATAACTAATATCTACGATTATAACTGTGATATTTTATAATGTAAAATAGTACTCATTAATACATAATATTATTAATGTTTTTAGTTTTTACTTTATCAACACGAATAATTTTATTTGTTAAATTTTTTAAGTAGTTTTAATTTTTTTGGCAATGCAAGATTAATTTTCCATATGCCCGAACCTAACAATACTGCAATCAGAATTTATTCAAACCGCCATTTTGAAGAGATTTTTTTCGTATTTCTCCAAATCAAGGTTCCCATACAAATGAATTGAACAATAGTAAACTACTGGAACACTGGAAATACATACATATACTCATTCCTTATTTCCTTACAAATAAAACGAACATTTGGAAATTTGTATTCACTTACCAAATCCTGAAAATTCCGTAAATAGTCATTAAATTCAATTTATTTATAAACTCAGTAACGACATTAATCGTAAATCTGCATTTGATATCCTTAATTCCTTATATTTATAAATAACATCAGGTAATTAATTAATGATATTTGATATCTTATGAAGTGAAACCTTTGTTTTCCTTCGCTATGTATATATATATGTAACAGTGTTGATTTTAAGGATTAACCCTTTACTGATTTATTTCCATAAGACTGATAATGTACCTACTCAGTTAAAAAAATACATTATGGAGTTCTTAATTAATTTTTAAATGTGATTGTTTTGTTGGTCTATCTAATTATAATTATCAAAGAGCGCAATAGGTAAAAAAACTTTTAAAACTACTACAATCAAATTGGAATATCAATTTGGAAGCTAGGACGCCATGTACCTAACAACATATGTATAACATACACTTGCATACATAATATAATTCATGTATGTATATAAGACACACACACAACCTTATAAACTCTCGCCTTTTACGTAAGGGGTGAAAAATATTAAACGCCATTTAACCACGGATCCCCCCGAGCTCTATAAAATATCAACACATCATCGCAGTTAATTCTCATACCGATGTCCAGGGAATTTTCAATATTGAAGTTATATTATCTTCGTGTGGAATTATACTGCTCGTGGCAACGTGGTATTTGGTTCTATAATATTATTATGTTCATTTAGTATTTTATAATGAATAAAATTGGTTACTTATTATTGAATCAGCTTTTTTCAAGTGATTTAAAAAAAGGAGTTTCTCAATTAGACTAGAACTTTTCCTGTCGAAAGAACTAATTATTTTTTATTTAAAAGCGGTTGCTTGTGGCCCCATTTAAATTATTTGGTCTAGTTCTGACAATTTTTGTGAAAAATCATATTTTTAATAATAATTCTGGCTTAATATAAAATATGCTATTTGACTTGAGTAAAATCGCGCGTTGAAGCTTGTATTAAAAAATATACTTAGGTCGTTATCTTGAATGAATTCCAAACAGAATTTGAAACTTTTTATAATAATTATGAGATACAAAATATAACCCGTGGAAAGACCTTTCTTAAAGAAGTCTTAAGAAGTTTTAAGATCCATAGAAATAATTCATAATTATTTATTTTAATTTTGTACCAGCCGCATGGTTGTTAGTTCATTTTCTATACAAATATAAAAATTTTAAGATGGAATTTTCTTTTCGTAGGTTTCTTAATAATATTCTTTCTTTACAAATGGATGTCAACTAATTAACGAGGTTACATGGACCATTTATTATGTTTACAATTTTTTTTAAATCAATTTTTGTAGTTTCTTTTAAATAATAGAGATTTAAGAAAATGTATAAGTAAGGACGTTAAAATTGTAAGACTCAATTTCTTAAGATGTAAATTTTAAAAGGCGTTCAAGATATTCACAATATAAAAATACTTTACAACATGAATTTGAATTAATTAATAAGACTAATTAGTTATTGAAAGGAAAAATTTAAGGCTTCTTTTTTATACTGATTTATAACAGAATTTAACTTACAAGAGACAATTTTATTTCAAGCTTTTATTTAATTTTACTACATATTTCAAAGATTTATGTACTGTATTTTTTTGTTGTATTTTTTTTATTACAGCGATGCCTAAAACGGTGAACCAATTTCAATATGGTATTATAAAGACTGAAGATAAAACTTAAAACTCAATCTCAAACATTTATTTGTACCAAGACGTCGTTTAGTCATCGACAAAATACAGAAAATAATAATTTACCACATAACGATTTTTAAATTTTCTATTCTTCTTTAACCTTCTCAAATAGAATACCTCTATACATAAAACATAGCGTTGAATTTCTAATAAATAGATAATATTTCAAGCCATCAATTTAAGTGAAACATACATGTTTAATTAATCTGTGAAAGGGAAGGTTTAGCCCACAATCTTGTGCCCATTAATAAGGTGTCGGATTTAACGATTATTCTATCTTGCAATATATTTCACCCTATTTTAGTATTTCATTTCATATAAATTGTTTTAATTTTGGATATAAACTCTATATAAGAGAACATATATATTATACATTATACATACATATTATATTTTTATAAGGTTAAGAAACGTTTAAAAAATATAAATAGTCGCACCTATTTAGTAATTGATCATGCTACATGTAGGACATGGATAAGTAATTTATATAACGGATATGAAAGTCACGAATAAAAACCAAAAATGAATCGCAAAATGTGCTTAACCGATTTCGTTAATTCTTTTTTTATAATATTTCTTCAAGAACGACGATGGTTCTTATGGAGAGAAAACGTAAACATGTACCTACCATATTTTAATTGTAAAAGTTAACTATACATCTTTCTATAGTATAACTGATAATTAGTAATCTTTCTATAAATCTATAATATAAAAATGAATCCCAAAATGTGTTGGTAAACTCGAGAACGGCTGAACTTATTTCGATAATTCTTTTTTTATTATATTCCTTGAAGTACGAGGATGGTTCTTATGTAGAGAAAACGTAAACATGTACCACGGGCGAAGCCGGGGCAGACCGCTAGTCTATAATATAAAAATGAATCCCAAAATGTGTTGGTAAGCGCATAACTTGAGAACGGCTGAACCGATTTCGATAATTCTTTTTTTATTATATTCCTTGAAGTACGAGGATGGTTCTTATGAAGAGAAAACGTAAATATGTACCACGGGCGAAGCCGGGGCGGACCGCTAGTAAGTATATAAAATTACCTACATAACACATACATTTAAAAGTAATATAAGTATAATATTAAATGCTCTTTTGAAATCGCAAAGCTTTAAAATTTTCCAAACATTCATTTCTAACATACCTTTAAATCCTTTCTAAATCTGAAACGAATATTTTGCATGTAGCATTTTTACGTTCTAGGTCTAGACTCTTAGAGCAAGAGGCCTCGGCGCCGTGTTTCAGATCCTTATGAAAGAGCCTTACTTTTAAATATTTCTTTGAAGATCCAGCTACTTAGGTTAAAAAGTTTGCAGTTTAAGATTTGCAGCTAGCGTGTGACTTTTGTGTTAGTTTGTAATGAAACGTAGCTATTGGGGTAATTTAATTGGAATATTAAAACGTATGTATTTATATAATTAGTAAAAATTTATAAAATATTAAAAAAAAGTTAAATAGCCTTGAAGAATTAAACTAGACTACTGAAGAATACACTATGAAAATGAGCAATTTTCGAGCAAGGGAAAGAACTTCTTTATATTATTTTTATTTATTAGTACTTTATCATATAACATTAATTATAACATAAACATAATAGGCTATATTTATTTATTATCTGTTAACAAGTACATATTGGGTAACAGTTCAATGCAAAACTTAGAATGCAAAAGGCTTTGTTTTTAGTCCCCAAATGTATGTTAATATAAATGATTTATAATACTAAAGAACACATTCTCATTCTCAATAAATATCACCTACGAACAATCTATTTAAACCCATAATCTCATGAAAATCATATTCAATTCACGCAATTTTCGACAAGTGTTGACATCGCCAGCAGTTGTCGACACTACGGCCATTTTATGACAATTTCAAGGCATTTGGTAGCGTGCCAGGGTCTGTTACCCTCGTATGTAGGAATTGAGAAAGGATTGGAGATACTATAGTCAAGTTGTTTAAACGATAGATATTTATTTAAATTGATGAGGCTTGTATTCATTTGATAAGTTGATGTTTTAAGGTATGTAGGAACGATTGTATATATACAGGGTGTCCCACTATTGGTATACTAAGGGCGAAGGGACTTGTACTTTTGCATACACTGATCATGTTAAAAATACTTAAACAACAAAATTACGTCAAAAATTTTTTGCTAATTTTTTCCTGAAAATTCATGTTTTCTTCTCTAGCTTCGCGCAGCCGGCTTATGCCGCTTCTCTAACGTGAGCATTTTGTCTATGAAAACATAATCTTAAACGATAGCTCACGTGCTGGTGGCAAAGTTGGGCGGGTTGCTTGTTATGGGTGTGCACATAGAGTTTTAAGAATTCATCTATTTGAAAAAAAAATGCGTCTGGAATTTTATAAGTATTTTTTACGTACTCAGCGTATGCAAAACTATAACCTCCTTGGAGCTTAGTATACCAACAGTGGGACACCCTGTATAGTATATGTAATATAGCAGAGATATTTTATCTGGTAGATATTTATTAAAATCGAACGAAGTTGCGAATTTGTGCTAATTGATCGACAATAAAATTAAGGTAATAAATGCAATGCGTAAATGAGAAATAACATAAAATGTTTAACTACATCGAGATAACATAATATGTAAATCGAGATCTTTCAAATTTAGAAGTAGATAATTTTCTTTGAAAAAAAATTATAATAATCATTAGGTAATAGATATAGTATAAGGAAAAACAGAGCAAAACAAAACACAACATCTTAATAACGCTCATTTTGTGTAAAAACCACGTGATTTTAAAAATTCCCTCCAATCTGCGCTATAAAAGCCACAATTAAAAGAATATGTAATACAATTGCAATAGAGATTGCAGGCAATGTGTGAATATGAGTTTCGTTGTGATAATACCTGAGTTGGCTTCATTTACATATAACAGACATCCAAAGTGTAACTTTGAAACTATGAAAGCGTAACAAGAATCAGCTTTGAGGTGTGGTACTTTCATGACCGTGTGGTATCTTTGAATTATATGAATTTGTATGTCTAAATGTATTTGTAGTATTTATATCGATTGAGTTAAATTACCTAAACTGTTGTCGAATAATGCTACGATATAGGTATATTAATTTTCTAAAAGTTAATCTTCTAACTGATAAAATATTGTCTCCGAAGATAGCTAAGATATCGATTTTATTAAAAAAAGAGCGTGTGAGCCAAGCACACGTGTCAGAAGTAAAACTTCTTTGGCAACATTCAAAGATATCAAAATCGTCGCCTTACTCCATGACATGACGGTATTGCCATGGCGCGATCTTGAAATTTTACTCTCAACGCGCCTAAAGAAACTTTACTTCCAAAAACTACTCAAATCGGTTAATAATAAAAAAAATAAAATAAAATAAATCTTTTTCTGCCAAAAACATTAACTTTACAAAAATATGTACGCTGACTCCTAAACTAGAGGAACTCTGTGTCTTAGGAGCCAGCGTTCCTCCTTATTCAACTAAGTACATTTTTAAAGCAAAACAAAAATTTATTACAAAAAGCTTAATAATATCAAAATATGTAATATAAAACTTACATAGAAATGTATTACGTGACTGAATATTACCACTTTTTTCCTGAGAGGTTGAAAAGGGCAATCGTATAGATTTATATAATATAAATCCAGGTGATTTCAAATAAATAATAGAGTATTTCTTCACGCAAGAGTAACTGATACTTGCATATTATAAATTATTTTCAAATGAATACAGAGTTCAATATTGTTTTTTCATGAACCAATGGATAATTTCAATTCGAGCGTGATGTTGGCTAACCAGAGTAAAACAAAAGTGGAATTTTCAATTGTTACTTCTGAACAATATCATATTGGATATAGTTGTTTTGAATATATGTATTAGTTTGTTGTGTGTTATATCTAGGCCAAATAGCTAACCTATAAAATAAATCTATACTTCTAACATACTGAAAAAAGTAAACATTTTTGCAAGCTTAGAATATAAATTAGGAGCAATCATTGTGAAACTGATATTTTTTCGATATTTTTAACATTTTGGTTCAGTAATCATTCTTTCAAGTGGAAGCTAAACGTATATTTAGGTACGTATTGAAATGATTGGTGACGACAAAAACATATATAACTACTAGCTGTGCCCCGCGGTTTTACCCGCATTGCTGCGCTCCTATGGGTCTTAGCGTGATGATATTAAAGCCTATAGCCTTCCTCGATAAATGGGCTATCTAACACTATAATAATGTTTCATATTACACCAGTAGTTTCTGAGATTAGCGCGTTCAAACAAACAAACTCTTCATTTTTATAATATTACTATAGATTGGTGCCGATGTATGTGTTTCTATAAACATGTAACTAATATTCAGTGTTGTATTATGTTTTATTGAATTGTATCTGTATTTTTCATTTCATTACACTTGAAGACACGTATTCCTTGATGCCCCACTTTTTGATTAAGTATTTTAAAAAGTACGATCGTCACTGGACTCTTGGACAAAATGCTTATTATATAAATTTTGCTATGAAAGTTTAGTATACATAATAATTCAACAATTTACTTCCTCAACATAACATTCTTAAAATTATTCACACTATATTCCTTTGAAACCTACATCATTACTCTCTTACTAATACAAACATATATCATCAAAATTTACATCTCTTCCCATATACCGTCACTAGCTGCTCCGCGCGGTTTCACCCCCGTGGCTCCACTCCTGTTGCCCGTAGCGTGATGAAATATAGCCTATAACCTTCCTCGATAAATGGGCTATCTAACACCGAAAGAATTTTTCAAATCGGATCAGTAGTTCCCGAGATTAGTGCGTTCAAACAAACAAACAAACAAACAAACTCTTCAGCTTTATAATATTAGTATAGATTCTATTTCCCACCAACACAAAATCGATGAATAGTTTTCACGCCATTTAAAATAATTATTCGCGGTTCATCTCATTCACATTAATGTAACCATTATACCGGTTATTGATATAAAATCGGCAATTATCGGTTATATTATATTCAACGATACGTCAGACTCGTCGACTGTCGACCGCAGATGCCGCAAATTTTACGATTCGCTTTAATTGCATCTTTTCAATAATATTTTAAAGAAAAATCGGTAAAAATGTTGGAAAAAGTGAAGATTGGTTATTAAAGTGTTGAAGCTTATGGTTAAAGTTGAGATTTGGATAAACAGTTATAAACGAATTATTATTTAACCTATAAAAAGATGTAACTATTGTAACGACAGAATGTGTATAAATTATTGAAATGCTAATAGAAGGAAGAAGAAAATCCAGTGAAATAAGTGAAGTACATAATCTTTCAGATCTATAGGTACTCACCAGAAAAAATATATATTAAAAAGAAATTCAATTCAATCAACAGATTTAAAATAAAAAATAATTAATTTATATTGAAATATTCATGTACACAATCAATTCAAAAATAGAAGAATGTCCAATTTATTGTCAAAGCCTGAAAAAAAATAGCTGATAAAACCGTACGCATCTTTCCTTTCCCTGCAAAGATTCCTATTTATTACAGTACAAAATAAAAGATTCCAATTGAAACTCAAACACAGCTAAACAAATACATCACTTACTGTACCACTCCCACTTATTTTCCGCTACGTGACATCGCCACAGTATAAAAATACAGTATGGAAACTAATATAACCTATAGGTATAACGTTCAAAACGGCTCACTCACTAAAAGCATGCGTATCGACGAGACCAGTATGTAGTCGTTGTTGTTTTACCAGTAGCAAGTGCCAGCTTTAAAGAGCGTATGAAACGTTTTCGTCCAACGGCCAAAAGACAATATTATCGCGAAAAGTTTACACTGTAATGACAAATTGAAGAAAAAAAATATACCGGCCGAATTTATAACCTCCTCTTTTTTTTGAAGTCGGTTAAAAGTTAATAACGCTATAGCTCCAATGCTGCGTAAGAATCTTTATACAAAAGGTTTTAAGTTACCTTACTGTTCGTATTTTCTTTACTGTGACAACGTTCTGTCTATTTATATCCCTGGAGTTCCAATTTGAATTCCTTTGTTAGATTTTTGCTTGAATCTACCTTTCTATTGTGACTTCACTTGACACCAAAAGCAGTTAAATACTTTTGAGCGACATGGGCTTTAAATTTGTTTCAATTTGATGATGCATTGATGAAGGATGAATTTTTTACATATACATTATACATCATGAGTTGTAGGTAATACTAGCCACTTGCCCCGACTGTGCTCGGGTTGAGCTGAAGTAAAACCAAGAAAAAATAAGCTTTGCAAATGTCATCACTTAGGGATAACACTCGCATAGCTTTCTACCGGCCATATTTTACAAAATTGAAACATTATCAAACAAAAAAATCACAACTCATTTTATATTTTTTCAGAAAACAGACGTCTTCATGGTTAGTAACTATTAGGTAACTATATAAAATAAAAAAATAACTTTTGCATTTTTGAAAACATAATAAAAAACGTAAAAATATAAGTCAGTGAAACTCTAGCCCACGTTTAAAAATACCTCGTTCCCGATAGGCATCGACATTTTGTATGTATTTAAATAAGTCATTGTTTATCCTGAACAAAATCTCTCTTTACTATCAGTTACTAAAATATAAATAATCTCATTACCTTATGATAATATTATACTTACACTAGCGGCCCGCCCCGGCTTCGCCCGTGGTACATATGAAAAATAGATGTTGGCCGATTCTTAGACTTACCCGATATGCACAGAAAATTTCATGAGAATCGGTCCACCCGTTTCGGAGGAGTATGCAGACTAACATTGTGACACGAGAATTTTATATATAAGAAATTTTATATTTTCTGTGCATATCGGGTAAGTCTGAGAATCGGCCAACATCTATTTTTCATATGTACCACGGGCGCTAGTTATATATAAGATTTACCTTACTATGAAACATAATAGAGTAATGACTCAATATGATGGGAATAAATTAATATTACGAGGATCAAATTATCAATGACTAATTATTATAATTACCTATTATTAATTTACTTATTTTGATAGCCGAAACACGTGTAACACTTTATCTATTACTAGCTGTGCCCCGCGGTTTTACCCGCATTGCTCCGCTCTAGTTGGTCTCATTGTGATGATATGATGATCTAGCCTAGCTTTCCTTGATAAACAAACTGGAAATAATTTTTCAAATCGGCCAGTACTTACTCAGATTAGCGCGTTCAAACAAATAAAATCTTCAGCTTTATATAATACTAGCTTTCCGCCCGCGGCTTCGCCCGCGTTTTCAAAGAAAAATCTATTCCCGTTGGATTTCCGGGATAAAACCTATCCTATGTCTTTTCTCGGGTATCAAAATATCTCTATACCAAATTTCATGCAAATTGGTTCAGTAGTTAAGGCGTGATTGAGTAACAGACAGACAGACAGAGTTACTTTCGCATTTATAATATTAGTATGGATTTTCATACCTTCGCCTTATTTTCAAACCTTTCAAGATCGGGTACCTTAATATTTTTGTAGATGTCAAACTAAATAGCATAGTATATTTGAAATGAGTTCAGAAATGATGCTCTATCTATCTAAAAAAACGTATAGGTACATACATAACATAATATTATTATTATTTGAATGTTCCGTTTAAATACTTTTAAAACTTATAGATAAAGCAAACACAATAAATCCAATAGATCCAGCTTGAAAATTTCTTTCAAGCTTCAAATTATACTCAAACTCAAGAATTACAATCTAATAAACTAGACGGCCCTTCAAGAGGCCTGAACTTAAAGTCGTAAAAGAAACAGTCATAAAATTTATCATTTCACTAACTAATAAGTGTTGCAGTCGAGTTTGAAACTTTTTAATTGTTTGACCTTTTACTGTGCTTTTTGAAGTTATATAATTTTTTTTATTGCATTAACATCGTAAGATGAGTTTTTTATAACGCGAATTTTTATTTTTATTGTTTTTATTTTTAATTGTTTTGAAGACATTAGGTTATTCACATCTTTTGAAAACGTTTATTGTTACAATTTGGTAATAATGTATCTTGTATAGCCTACTAATATTATAAATGCAAAAAGTTGTGAGGATGGATGTATGTGTATTTGTATGTATGTTTGTTACTCTTTGACGCAAATACTACAGAACCGATTACAACGCAATTTGGCATAATTATAGAGGGTAAGATGGATTAAGACATAGGATAGGTTTTATCCCGGAAATCCCACAGGAACGGGAACTATGCGGGTTTATCATTGAAAATGTGGGCGAAGCCGCGGTTGGAAAGGTAGTATGTAGATAATGTAAGAATTCCAGAACTTTCTTTGTACACATAAACTCGTAAACTTCTTACAGTTACATCTTTAGAATGTATATAATTTAGAAACCTACTATTTATTATGAGAAAGGTATAAAAACCATAACGTTCTCTTTCTTAGATATCATATTATGGTCTGGTATAATTTCCTTTCTTTATTAGAGTTAAGACAGGCATGAAACTACAAATCTTCAGGGATATAAGAAAACGCAAAATTACGAATACCATTCTTTTGTATTTTTCTAGGAAAGGAGATATAGAAAAGTAGCTAAAGTTTTCTTGCATTTACTATTAAACTATATAAAATGATTATAAAATTCAACGCAAACATTTATAACTTCAAATAATATAATCTTATATATAAAATTCTTCTTATATATAAAATTCTCGTGTCACAATGTTAGTCTGCATACTCCTCCGAAACGGGTGGACCGATTCTCATGAAATTTTCTGTGCATATCGGGTAAGTCTGAGAATCGGCCAACATCTATTTTTCATACGTACCACGGGCGAAGCCGGGGCGGACCGCTAGTAAATATCTAAAAGTAAATATTTCTCATTGACGCAGACCTAAATAATTGTTGTTTGAACCACAAACAAACCAAAACAACAGAATATTAATTAAACATAAAGGTTTGGAATTCTCTTTTTGGCTCCCTATTTTATTTTCTTCAAGAAGTAATTGTGATTCTAATGAAATAAAAGCTAAGTTTATACAGCTGAAAAAAGTTGAGTTAAATTGTTTCTATACTACTACGAAAATATTACATGCATAATAACATTAACAATTAATTTATTTATTTATTTATTCTTTATTGTACATAATATACCAAACATAAATAAGCTATACTATAATTAGATACAATGAAAACACACGGCACACGGTACTAAAAGGCGGCCTTATTGCTCAAAAGCAATCTTTTCCAGGCAACCCTGATTGATAAGGAATGTATGCTAGAACGCGACTTGGCGCAAATTCAACAAATAAATACAATAATAATACAATAATAATTAAAAAAACAATAAAAAAAATTATATTGCAACCAAGAAAAATTGTAATTGTATTTTAAACCAACCTGATTACTTAAGCCAAAAATCGTTTCACTTTTTACATACACGTAGAAAGTACGACAACAATAATATGTAAAAATCATAATAAATAATAATAGACCTTACAGTGAGTACAACAATAAAACGGGGCCTACGCAGGGCGCAATTCAATAATTTATTAAGGTAGAACATTTGTTACCTTATGCTCGTTTGACCTTATAAATTTTATGCCCCAGAGTTATAACCGTGATAAAAATATGTTCGCCCCCCTGCTTTTTATGTGATGTGAAAGAATACTTTTATACGTTCCTTCTCCGATGATATTAATAAGGTGATAAAATACATTATTTGCATCCAGTTATGGTTATAATAAATGCTGGTATTGGATTGAATCTGCATTTCACTTGAATGAACACGTCATTTTATAAGCAGCTAGAAAAAATAATACTATTGCTTAGTATATCAATGTATTTGTGCGTGTATGTATTGTGTGTGTTGCAGTGTAGTACCAAATTTTTGTAATTTTATAATGTTCGAAAAAAAAATGCTTCTTGATAAAGTATTGCAGTAACATACACAATATTAACCCTCATGTTATTTAAAAGATTATTACATTTTTCAATATATTTATGTTGCATACTGTAAGATGTAATTTTCTCCTTATACTTTTTAAAAGAAATCTCCAGCAATGCCTTCAAATCAATCTTCACATCTCCACACAAAGCAACTAATTACAACGACAGTTTGCACAAGTTTGATCAGCGTAATTACCCTGGCTACATTGAAACCTTAATTTGGACCCTAAATTGGCTTTGTAAACTTTTTAATTACAATTAACAATAGGGGTCTGTAAGGACTAGTCCCAAACAAATAAGCTCGTGTAATTCGTGCTCGGACAATGGAGTGAAAAATGTAAGCCTCCGAAATGGGGGTATGAAATATCCTCTAGATTGTGGTGTGTAATGAGTTGTTCCTATGGGCGACATGTTCTGTTGAACAAAATGTCCTTTAATAAAATAAAGATAAAAAAAGAATTGTTTTGTTTATGTAGAGAATAATCCAGGTTTTTCAAAAAGTACCTACGTATCACGCTAATATAAGTTTTAGGGTAAAAAACAAGGTAAGGCACCATGACCTCTTTCAAAAACAAAAATTAAACTAATAAATCATTAGCAAAGAGCGACAATGGCCTACGATAAATTAAAAAATATACAAATTTTTATTGTTAATTTCTGTTAGAAAGAAGACAATCCAAACACTTAACAGTAATACAAGGTCTATAAATCGAATTATTCTCTGCATTAATGGCTTGCCAGTATATGTATAAGACTAGGTATATGGTGATGGAATATGTTATCTCATCCATGCGGGCTAACCTTCACGTAATCTTCTGAGATAATAAAGACGTTCTGTATAATCTTAGCTAGACTGATCGAATTTTCTTCCTAACTTATGTTCTGAAATAAGGTTGTTTTATTCACAATTCTAAAAGCAGTTTACTAATTTTTATTTAAAATCATTTCTTTGATGAATGAATAATTAATGAAAAAACTATGAATTGTACACCATAAATTATGGGACACAATTTAAAAAAAGAGCGTGTGTGTCGACCTCACGTGTCAGAAGTGAAACTCATGTGGCTGTTTCAAAGATATCAAAATCGTCGCCTTACTACATGACGTGTCGGTATTGCCATAACACGACCTTGCAATTTAACTGTTAACGTCTCTAAAGAAGTTTCACTTCAAAACTTAATAATATAATTAACAATGTACAGATGACAGTATCGCTCACAGCTATCTCTGCCAGTTCAATGTTATATTATAAAATATTTTAGTTATTTAAAGGTAATTTAGGATCGTATTAAAAATTTTCAATACGTCATCACGGCCAAAAGTCAATGCGACCCTTAAGTAATTGGAAAATTCCTTAGGGACATTATAAATAGCTTTTTTACAAAGATGAAATAGGTATCATGCCTCGGGACTCTACTGAGTTGTAAATTCAATTAACATGATGTAAAGTGACTCTTTTGGTACCGTGGTTACGCATTAGTGATTTCATCTATATTCGTGGTAGATACTTACGAACAAATCTTGTAAGAAAAAAAAATATATACCTATATGATACTTGCATTATCTATATGTTGTGAAAAGCATCTCCATACTCCATTATCTCATAACTAGAGATCGAACTTTACTATAATTGAAAAAGAAACATAGGAGTTAAAAACGAGACGGATAGGATTTTGGACGGATTTTACTAGTCTCTGAATATATCTGTGAAAAAAAATGAAAAAATATAATACACGCATACATATTATATGTGCAAAAATACTATATACATTATACATGTAGAATGACCAGCTCTGATTATAAATTGATCTCATAAAAGCAAAAGAACCACAAAAAGAACCTTAAATATCTAAATCTCCATATTGCTAAAGTACCAAATGGAAAATGACTGCCTGTCCTGAACTTTATGAGCGACGTATGCCATAAAATATATCTCCAGATATAAGTTTATACGTTCATTTTAACAATTTATACATGAATAAACTCACACGATTTAACAGCAAAATCTTTTAAATTTAACCCAATAATTCAACAAATTCGAAGTACTCAAGTTAAATTTTCTCATTTGAAATTCTCATAATGTTAACGATGTCGCGGCTCCTTGGAACAATCTCACCTATTTCGTGCTCGAAATTTCATTGTTCGCCAACATTCTTCAACTTGGTTAGTGATTACAATTCGTCTTAAATGTTGTGTTAAATCTTCGAATGATAGGTGTAAAAGAAAGTTGTGTTACTTACACGTACAGAACGGGTTTAAATAATTAATATGGTTTAAAAAACACATTTAAATTCATAAAATTATTGTATTGTCACCGATCCTTCTTAGATACATTTTCATAAAATCTGTTCGTTTAAACTGGGTCAAAATCAGTATAAAGCGGTTACATACACACAAGTTGGTTACATACAAAAATACAGCTATTTTAAACAAATAAAAGCTTGTTTTGTCAAAGAGAAGTTTGTTGTTGTCTCCATTTGGATTAGGAGGACATTGCAAAATTTCTGAACCACGTACAATCGTTGTAATAACGTGTACAGTTATCTATGTAAGGAAACAGAAATAATACCTCTGAGTGCGTCATAAAATTGTAAAAGCCACAAAACTCGGAGTCCTAAGTTCGAGCGGAGTTAAGTAATTTTCATTAGCTTCCTAATCAGGATTCGTTTTAAGTGTTGTAAACTTTGAGGGAAGTAAATTAAGCTCCGAGCGATAAAACGTATGGTAATAATTTGGGAATTTATGCTTAGAACAGCCTTGTAATTTGGTTTTATAGTCTCCTAGATAGCCCGCGGCTCCGTCCGCGTGGAAATCGGATATTATTGGCTATCATCCATATCTTATGTTAAGTACTTACTTCGTTGCAGTCTCTTAATAGTTAATGTTTACATTTTTATGTTCGACGATGACAACACTTTATACTTTAATTCACGCTTATTTCAACCTCTTTATTAATATTTCACAATGAAAACTGTCCTTACCCACATGTCTATGACTCTACTACAATTCTAAAGTTCACTCTATATATGAGTACGTAGCTAATTTTATTAAAATTAGTTCATTCGTTTTTTCGTCAACACATTTCAGACACTCACACAGAATTACTTTATTATTTATCATAATATTACTATGGCTTATATAAACCATTTCACATTTCTCTTACATTCAAAGACCTCTTTGAAAAATCTACAATAGATTTTCAACTAATCCTTCAGAGAATTCATATTATTATTTAAAATGATTTATGAACGAAGATTTATTATGATTATTCATGGATGTTTAACTTTGAAATATTACAGCGTAATTATGTTTATCCAAAGATTTTATTTGAGTGAAACAATGATGTTTTCTGTTCTTGTTGATTTTTATTAACTTACCAAAAGAATACTATAAATAATTCAGTCTTCAAATAAAGGTTAGAATAACGCAAACTAATTACTGTGCTGAGCGAATTCGCTTCCATTTCTTTTAAAGACGAAAATCACAGTTAGGTCGTTTATCCACAAAATTAGGATAAATATTGTCATTCCTCATCTTACATTTATAATATTAAGTATATGGTTAAGAAAGATTATTATTTACAAATAAAATACCTCACGTACATAGGTACCTACCACATATTATTTATTAAAATTTTTATTTCAAACGTTTGACCCGGAAAAGAACAAAAAATATAGCTTATCCTTAAGCTTAAAGTAAGCACCTTAAATTATTCAGATATAAAATATATTTCTCCCGATGAAAGAATAATCAGAATCGGTTAAGTAGTTTTAGAATATATGTCTTTTACAAACATTAAAAATTTAACTAGGTACTTATAATATGATAAAATATCTAAAATCATGTTATAAGTAGTTAAATTTTTAATGTTTTTTGCGTGAATTCAAACAACAAATAAAACTGCCAAATCTTAAAACTCACCTTGTTCTCTCCAAAATCTAAACACATCACTAAATCATAGTATTCGCTATGGAGTAACAGGCTAACACAAACCCAAAATGAACTCGCTTGAAGTAAATTAATTAAAACTTGCACATACGATATAAATTGAACGTAATTTAACAAACACGAGTAAGCTGAAACTTATATAAATGAGTCTAGACGAAACGGATCTGTTAATCGATTTTTAGGGTTCCGTACCACCCAAATAATAAACGGAACCCTATTACTAAGCCTCCGCTGTATGTCTGTCTGTCTCCAGGCTGTATCTCATAAACCGTTATAGCACGAACGCTAAATTTTTCAAAAATTAAATAAAATAAATATGTATTAAAGCGTGTTGTAAAATACATGTTTATACGGAACCCTCGTTGCGCGAGTCCGACTCGCACTTAGCTGTTTTTTCCAGAATACTGAAACAATACGATTTAATTTATTATCCATATCAAACAGAACGTCTGCAAGATACATTTGATTCTAATCTGATTGATTTTAAAAGGTTAAACCTTTTCAATAATTGAAACTGAATGAATGTTAAGTACCTATCGATATCGGTTACGACTGTAAAAATAAGTAATGTTATTCTCATAATAATTGAGGATTTTATGCTTCAGGTGTATTTAAATAAGAGTCGAATAAATATTAACAATTCTTAATAACCTTTTGTCCAAAACCCTGTGACAGATATTGCGCAGGGCCTACATACTATAATTACGTATATAAAACTACGACAAGTAAGTATAGGACCCCATACACATTTGAATATTTTAACTTTTTAAGTAATATTAGTACTCGCACACACAAACAACTAAACACACATACATGAACCCTGAATACTCTGTCATTACGAAGTTACAAAGCCACATAACTCAGAAACATGTGTAAACTCTGGAAGCGTTATTTTGTGAGTTTTGGACAGCTCACCTACGTAACGGATTGAAATCATTATTTTAGATGCTACCTTAATTATTCCTTCCTAATTTTACTAATGAATATCCCTATACGTAATAATGATAGAGTATTTGAACGCGGTTTCACAACTTATAAACTGTTGATTTATACTCTAATATGCATATGTAAATAATATATACGCAGTGCCTTTTATATGTATACTAGCGGTCCGCCCCGGCTTCGCCCGTGGTACACATGAAAAATAGATGTTGGCCGATTCTCAGACTTACCCGATATGCACAGAAAATTTCATGAGAATCGGTCCACCCGTTTCGGAGGAGTATGCAGACTAACATTGTGACACGAGAATTTTATATATAAGATTATGAAAAATAATATCTATCGTATGGTAGAGGTATGGTAGAGCTAGTAACTTTTATACGAGATAGTAACTTGTAGAAATAATAATATTATGTATTCCTAGACTATTTCAAACAATTAACTATCATACTTATACTTATTATGAAAAAGCAACGTTACAACTTGTTTCGAAATACGATTTTAATTGCTTTTGTACAAACGACAATAATAAAATTGATTTCTTCGAAAATCAGACATTCAGCATACAATCCTCCATTATTAAATTCCCTGAAATCCTTTAATTCGCGCATCACATACAAGGGTAATATTGGCTAGAATCGCCGAAACAACAAGAAGTTACATTCAAAGTGCGATAGTTACATTTCCTCATCAGAAAGCAATAAAACCGTACATTCACAGCAAGGACCCTAATGCCTTCTGAGACTAAGTGAAAGCCGCAGGGGAGACATGACTTGCATTTTGTGTGGCCCAAGATTTGGTGCAAGCGATTTAGTTCGATTTAATAAGGCAAATTGTGCTATCATTTTTTGCTACAACAATATAGGTAATATGCACACGATCTAAGAAAAACATATGCTAACAGAAAATACTAACGTTTCCATAGAATTTATTTGCGAAAATTTAAATTATTAAAAAAAATTGGGCAATGTTGCCATATTTCATGGTACATATTTATTTATTTCAAAGACATTTTTTACGCTGCCTTATTAATAACACGTTAGTTTTTTTATGCTTTTATGTTGTTAGAATAATAAATATATGTATGTCTTGATATAATTTACATAATGAGTAAAATAAGCATAAACCTTAACACATTTTTAACAATTATAACACACAAAACAATTAGTTTTTATATTTGACGACGCGGTTGGCGCAGTGGTAAGTAACTGCCTACTGAGCCGACAGTCCCGGGTTCGATCCCCGGTCAGGGCAAATATTTGTGTGATGAACTCAATTATTTGTTCTTGGGTCTGGGTATGTCTATATGTATATCTATATGTATGTATTTATTAAATATTATATTTATCGTCGCCTAGTACCCACAACACAAGCCTTAATTGAGCTTACTGTGGGACTAGGTCGATTTGTGTAATAATGTCCTATAATATTTATATTTATAGTATTACCACTTTTCTTGCGAATAAATTCATTTCATTTCATTTTTTTGAGATTATACGAAATATCAGTCTATAAAAGAAAAAAGAAAGATAAATTGGTAGTATATTTTATATTGCTATGGCTGTAGAGGGCCCTTGGCTCAGCCCAATTTAAAATGCTGGTAATTCTGCCAATATCGATAGTGCTCAAAGTTAGAAAAGAACACAATTTATTTTCAGAGATGCAAAAAATTATACTTGAAATCGTAAAATACAAAAATTGCACCACACTACAAAAGGTCAGACATTACCGCTTCGGCAATCCGTCCATTTTGAAAATATCCTGAGTGGGCATTGCTAGTATTTCTGCACAATTTATTTGTGGCCACTGCTTGGTTTTGGGAGCGATGTATTCTCATACCTGTTATTATTAAAACGATATGTGTCATACGAAATGTGTTAGATGAATAAATAATAATATGTTATTTTGATTTATTTGATTGTAAACAAAATATCGTGATGTAATGTAGATCAGCTTATTTCCAACAAAAGATAAACAATGGGTAAAATAATTAAAATAACCTTATTATTATCAATGTTGTTTATTTTCATCTCGTTCCTTTCGCTTCTATTAACATAATTTATGTACTTTGTTATTTACAACATTCGTAGCTCTGCCTTTTGACGAAAATATATTTGTACTAGTAAATAAATTTATAATAATAATTGTGTGATACAATAAGCTGTAACATCACCAATGCTCGAACGGTGAAGGACGACATCGTGAGGAAACCGACATATCGAAGAATCAAAAGCTCGACGACATGTTTCATCCGCCAACCCGCACTTGGCCAGCGTAGTGGATTTATGACCTGTACCCTCATAGGAGGCCCGTGTCAAAGCAGTGGGAACGTATATGGACTGATGATGATGATGATTAGTACGATATACTGTTGAACAAATAATAATTAAGAACTTGAACATCCCTTCCCACATACTGAGTTGAACACTACTCATTTATTCTCTATTCCAAACTAAAATACGTCCGCCTACATACGCCTCTTTTATTTTACACCAAAGATCTAATACAGCTAAAATAGTTAATTTATTTATCATGTTACCTACTCGCTCGACCAACCTTTCTATATTTAATGAATACACTTTAGAAAAACCACAGCCTGAGGATATGTATTATTAGTAAGATTAAATTGTATTCCTTAAAGATTCATTTCATATATACATAGGTACTATCAATTTTGAAAATTAAGCTAATGATAGCTCTATTATAAAAGTGCTATTTAAGGAAATAATTGTGTAACTCTTCATAAATAAGGAACTTCTGATTTAATATTACAAATATAGGTACTATTTTTGAGCAACAAAACGACTTATGCTTAAATATTTTTTGTAAAGTAAATTGCAATAAATGCTGAATTTGTAAAAATATACAAAAAATTATAATTTCGATACATGTGCCTAATGAGTACCACAGTTAATAAAAATAATTTAAAGTAATTATAAAAATAAAATAAAATAACCACCATTAGTCCCTTTACTATAGCTAATATTAAGTCTTCAGTGCATCTACTAACATGAAAATCTCCCTTTTATCCTCTAAAATAACTTTAAACACTCAGTATTTAGCAATATTCTCCTTAATGTCCTTGTAACAAGCGAGCATTACCCACGGTCACTTGACTCAAATACAACCTGCATGGGACAGTTGAAGCTAATGGTCCCCAATTATTATAACGACGTCCCTGTATTCGTAATTCAATACGAAAGCTTAGAGCGTTGTGCTCAAATTTCTATATGTTTTGAATGTTTCTTTATTCGTTATGTGTGTTGTTTGATAGAAATGAAAGTAAGCTTAAATTTTATAAAATATAGATTTGTCTGCGTTTTATTTAAAGTGTGTAAATGTCTACTGTAAAAGGTGATCAATCTCAATGTTATTTGAAAAATATTAATAAAATTCAGCAATTTGAATTGCTTCTTATATTAACTTTGATAGCTGATTGGAATTTCTAATGAAATTTCAACATTAAAATGATATACCTAGAAAATTTAACATGAAACTTATTTAATTGTAGGTAAATTTGCACAGAAATATCAGCTTTTAAATGATCTATTTCAACTGTAGCGAAATAAACTGAAATTATGTCAGAAACAGCGCGAAATACCGAATTGCTAACAGCGAACTTTGAATTTTGAATATATTATTCTATTATTCATATAGAGCATTATTTATTTGCCCAATAAAATAATAGATTTAGGGCCGATTTTTCAATGCTTGCGGATAAAACTTATCCGTCCATTAAAGTATTACACGATAAAATTAAAATATCACGTTAACTGTCAAATACAGGGAATTAGAATACGTTTTTAAAATGGTAGTTTTATACATTATTCGACGAATAAGTTTTACCCAAGCATTGAAAAATCGGCCCTTAATATTTTAAGAGTATGTACCTACTCTTAATTCTCTTTTATAAGAATTTACTTTTTTTGATGCTATGTCGTCATAATATTTCTTGCTAGATTTGGGATAGGTATGTATTTAAGGATAAATAGTTTAACAAACTACATACTTGCAATTTTTCATCTATTTGAATATTAATTTATGAACGATAATTTCAGGCAGTTAATTCTACTCCCATTAGAAAGTTAATATTATGGTAGGTAGTAAGAAAAAAACCCCTGATAGAGCCACCCTTATTTTAACTATAGTTTTGTCACCAATCGTTTTTACTGTTACTTTCTCACAAAAACATCTGCCTCAAAATATTGAGTGCATCCACAAAATAAACACAGTGTATATCGACAACTATAATATTTATGGCCACAAATTCGTACTCCGCTACCGTGTGCATGTAAATTACACTATTTCATACTTAATCGTATGTTTAAACCTGGTATTACACAATATTATGATTATAAGTTGCATAACTGTATTTCTATGCTTATACGATGTTTTTCAGTGGATACTATATTATGTTTTTTACATTTAATTTTGCCGATATGTCAAAACATTTGGTTATCCTTTTTTAAATGCTCTAGAAGAATGAATGAATGAATGAATGAATTCTTTATTGCACACACCAGTTGAAAGAAATAACATAAAATACGATACAAACAAATTGCACAAAGGGTGACCTTATGGCTACAGAGCCATCTCTTCCAGGTGACCCAACCAAGGAAAACAATGATAAATTACAAATACAAGTAGGCGGTGTATACTAAAAAAGAAACAATGATAAAATAAGTTTAAATAAATTAATAATATAAAAAGAATAGGAAATTAAATATGATTCTAATCATTACAATGCTTTTTGTTATATAAAAATCTAAATTCTGTTTATTTATTTCTTTACTAGATTCAAATAATTCAGAAGCTAAAATGTATGTATGAATTTTTTGCGCCTACATTTTTTTGATTATAAAATATGACGACCATGACACTGTCCCAGATATTTCATAAGGCGCTTCATAACGGCATAAAATATGCACATGCGTTTATGCTAATGTATGATGTCGTTGTCTTTTCTGTCATATTTTACTTTCATAGCAGCTACGTTTAGAAAAAATCTTCATTGTAGATTGTGTAAGGAAAAACTTGAATCGCTTTGTTTTAAATAACTCTCGAATAGATGTTACTTACCAGTTGACCTATTACATATTATGAAAGTAGTAACAGCAAATTTTCAGCAGTAAAAAAAAACATTAAATTACGAACCTACTTAGCTGTTATTATCAGTTTTATTTCAGCGTTGATTTAGTTGTCTAATAATCGAGAAGCTCACTACGCGAATCATATTAACGACTCCTTAGAAACTTCTATTAATTATACTTACATTTTAATTATATGAAATACTAGATTTCCGCCCGCGGCTTCGCCCGCGTTTTCAAAGGAAAACCCGCATAGTTCCCGTTCCCGTGGGATTTCCGGGATAAAACCTATCCTATGTGTTAATCCAAGTTACCCTCTATATGTGTGCTAAATTTCATTGTAATCGGTTCAGTATTTTTTACGTGAAAGAGTAACAAACATCCATACAAACTTTCGCCTTTATAATAGTAATATGATGTACATAACTGATGAAATTCCGAACAATATATCATTTCTAGATAGTTTATCTTGCTTATATTCATAGTTTCTTGTTAAATCTACAGTAGGTACCTAAACAATTTATGTACATAATATTATAATCACTAGGTATGTAAATGTAAAACAAAAAGCCATCGTCTTTATGTATATTTAAAAAGCACTATCACAAAATAATAATTTGTATAATGATTAAAATAATAATTTGTATATGTTATTACAGACGGGCATAGGCTGTTCAGTGTTCATACAAACCTAACCTGCACTAATCCAAACAATCCAGAGTAGATGCGTAAACAACGAATCGAGGCCAATGCGGGTGCTATGTTAATAATCTTCTTATATATAAAAATGAATCGCAAAATGTAAGCGCATAACTCGAGAACGGCTGAAGCGATTTCGATAATTCTTTTTTTATTATATTCCTTGAAGTACGAGGATGGTTCTTATGTAGAGAAAACGTAAACATGTACCACGGGCGAATCCAGGGCGGACCGCTAGTTAATATTAAATCTCTTATTTGTTTGATTTTTTTAGCTCAATCAATGAAGGATTAATAGGTTATTTTTTTGCTCTTGGACATGTTTTCTTAAAGGGTTTCTTCATAGAGTGGACCACGATGTAAATAGTAGGTACCTATTAAATATAAAGAATATAAATCAAATAAAGTCGAGCTCAATAATGCATGAACTTAATGATGCATGAAATTATCACTACTTAATATTATCCGGGGACAGCGAATTTATATCTTTCCTCGATGAATGGGCTATCTAACACCGAAAGAACTCTTCAAATCGGACCAGTAGTTCCTGAGATTAGCGCGTTCAAACAAACAAACAAACTCTTCAGCTGTTTATACAGCTGGCATTTTTTATTTATTAGCTTTCTATGTATACTATACTACTATAATATACCAGCATGCTAATAACCGTATTTGGGAAAAAGCTACTAGGATCAACATACAATAAATACAGTTATCACATATTCAAAGCGGATTACCCTCCCTATACCCTTTAGCATGATCTGATAAAACCAACAAAGCCTATTTTTCTCGTTCAAGACGGCAGCCATCTTTTACCGATATTTATTACTCGATCCCCTCTTTTTGCGACTTGATTTAGTTCTATTCATGTTATCTTAATTGGCAAAGTTCTTTTAGCTATGGATTTATAGATTTTTGTGCATTATAAGCAAGTGATAACATTATGTAGATGATAGTATATTGGTTATATACTTTTTTAAATCGTTAAATTTGGCTTGTGGATTGGAAATAGTTTGAAATTATATAATGAGAATTCGATTAATTTATACTGTTCTCAAGCTCTTGAAAACGAAAAACAAAAAATACTTATGTTTAAAAACAACTAGTTATATTTATGAATACAATAATTAATAGTCTCAATAATTATTAGTCTTCTATTAAGTCAACATGTTTTTGTCATATTGAAATGATACAATTTGCAATATTATAGTTAAATTTTGAAGGAATAGTGAACTTAATTTCGTTTCGCTTACTTGCATTAGGATAGTCACCACAAACACAAAGCCTTTCGTACCATGATCGAGGCATAATAATATATTATTCCCATCACAACCCCTTTTAAGTTTTGTAATAAATAATTTATTAAGAAGGATATGAGAGGAAATCTTCTCCAAATGGCAATAGTTTAAAGGAAATGCACAGAAGAATACGTTTGATGTTATCTTAGTAGTAATAAATTGGTTGAATCCAAAGGACATAACATTTCATGTAAAAAAATATTAGGAAAGGATAAAATAATACACAAATTCCATGCTACAAACATATTTAATTCACAGTTAATCATATTTGGAACTTTATTAATACATCTTTAATACAAGACAACCTTAAAACTAGCTTAAAACTAAATAATATCACATATCATCAGCGACATCCATAATCATACAAATATAACATTTTTTCAAAATGTCTCATATTTTTGGCAAGGCACTTGGAAAGATCACAGACGGAGGAATATTTACAGAAGCCGACATCGATACAGCATACGATAATATTTCGATATTCAATATTGAAATACCAAAAACGGAATAAATACACAAACACGAACCTAAGTACTGTCCAATAAATAAAACTGGTTGCGGTATAAAAGTTATTTATAATAAATTAACATAGCACATTACTGATAAGTACAAATTCGTTCCCACTGACGAAGGAGTGATAACGACACACAATTTACATTTGTTCAAACCTTACAAATAGACCGATTTTAACTATTACGTTATGAGAATTCTAATTAACCAGATATATAATACTACGAAAGCTGGTGATGTGATTTGAACGGCAGAAGAATTCGTATTATTAAGATACACAACTGGCCACCAATGCGTAATAGAAATATATTGATTATCGTTAGGTTTCGGCGTCGTTTCATGTTCTAACATATTATCTGGCATATAACTACCACAGGTTGGAAAATCTCTTGGCACTGGTACGAAATCTTTTTCTTCCCCGACTTTAAAAACTAGCGCCATACCGACTTCTACGTGAAATTCTATATGACAATGGAATAGCCAATATCCAGGATTATCTGCTTTAAACCTTATAATCGTATAACCTCCATCTGGTACTGTAACTGTATCTTTTAACGGCGCATTTTTTAAATTACGTTTCATGAGTCCCGCGGCATCATAAGCTTTGATTTCATCTACTGTTATTTCGCTAGCTAATCGTCTCATACCGACTACTCTAAAATAATGTCCATGTAAGTGAAAAGGGTGATTTGCATCGAAAGTTACTCCTTCGTCTACGATAATTACTTCTACGACTGCATTACGTTTTACTGAAAGTACGTGAGAACACTCACAGAAGCCTTCTTTGCAGGATTCTGCTATACTTGAGGAATTACAGAAATTGTCTGAGGATGGTCGTGATACTAGTAAGGGACTGGACGGCATTTTCATACTGATGTGGTTTAATTGTGGTGTGTATAGACGGTTGTCTGGTTCGGGAACTGTGGAAAAAGATGATTATAAATAAGCAATGTAATTGGCAAATCCTGGACTATAAATATGTAATCGTAATTGAAAAAAGTTAAGCATATGTGCAGTTCTAACAAAACGAAATATCATTATTATTCTATGTCGTCGTTACTAGGTTACGTTGTTAAATTTTGTTGAACTGTCAAATGTTGCCTATTAAAATGGCTCTACTATAATAATAAATATGTTTGTGTCAGTGTCATGTTAAAAAAATATCGGATAGAAATTATATCCTGACTTGAATGCCTTAATTTTTTGGCGCACTGCTACAGTTTTTTTATCATGTGGTGAATCTTTAAAATGTGGTAAAATCCTTTCGTCAAGATGTTCAATCAATATCTTTTCAATAACAAATGTATAACTTGCTCTTAAAAACTTATTTCAATAATCACACTTACCTTGATAATACCCATAATAAGGTGATCTATGAAAATGCGAATTGTTCTTAGGATAGAAGTCATATGCGACGTAAAACTGATAATCGGCCACTTCCTTCAGACTATCGTCGTATCCCTTTAGAGACTTCATTTCAGCAACACTTATAGTTTCATCGTCTTCTTCTCCTTTGTTTAGTGCGTTTAGTTGCTGAAATAAAAAAGTAATGTTAGTATAGACATTTACCAATTTTGGTCTAAGATATAGGTCGACCTTCACCGGCGTGATAATAGAATGAGACCAATTTTATAATAAATGTAGTCTATTAAAAAATCTATTAAAGATGGGTTGACTGAAAAAATCCTGGACAGGACATTTTAATTGATTTTTTCTGGCCAGGATTAAACCCATCCATATTTAAACCCATCATTAATAGATTTTTTAATAGACTACATCTATATAGATATAAAACTCAAAGGTGACTGATATAGTGATCTATCAACGCACAGCCCAAACCGCTGGACGTATCGGGCTGAAATTTGGCATGCAGGTAGATGTCATAACGTAGACGTCCCCTAAGAAAGGATTTTAGAATATTCATCCCCTAAAGGGGTAAAATAGGGGATAGAAGTTTGTATGAAACTTTTTATTCCTTGGATGTATTTGCATGAAATTTAGCACACATATAGAGGGTAACTTGGATAAACACATAGCATAGGTTTTATTCCGGAAATCCCACGGGAACGGGAACTATGCGGGTTTTTCTTTGAGAACGCGGGCGAAGCCGCGGGCGGAAAGCTAGTTTATTATAAAATTGGTCTCATTCTATTATCACGCCGGTGAAGGTCGACCTATGTTCGGATATTTTACCATTTAATAAGTTGGTTGATAAACGAACAAAAATTGCAATCATTAGACGAAGCAGAGTCTTTTACATTTTCGGGGCGACGTCCCTTTGTATAAATTTCTTATCTTTATAGAATTTGAATGCTATAAAACTAAATATCAATTTGATATTGGGATTTATGCTGAAATAATAATAGAATATTGTTGGTATATTGATAATTTTATATACCTTTATCGGAGTAACATTATCAAAATAGCTTGCTTATCGGTCAATAAACGAGAAATTTATATACCTACCTAGATTTTTTAATCTTATTCTTGAAGTTTCAAAGCATGTGCCATCATCTAATCGCTTAAAACAATAGTTAAGTTAAATCCATAAGAGTATTGTAATTGATTCAATATAATGAAAGTTTTACTTCATTATCTAGTGTACGATATATTATTATCTGTATTGTATCATGACTAAATAAACCCATATTGTGATTCCATTGTATATCTTGAAATACACCATTTCAATCGAGGTAATAGCAATCAAACAATAGTATTATTGACATAAGCACCATTGCATTTAGTTCGTTACTCTGAATACAAACGCTAAGAATTGCATTGCAATAAACGCAAATTCATCGCTTGTATAATTATTTGCTTTCAAAACAATTTATCTACAGCCACTTTTAAAGTTTAAGTAGTAAATAAACTTATTTAAAAGCGTTTGAACCTCACTTAGATGCCATAAAGTGGAATAGCTTGGCAACTATAAAACCAACCAATACTTAACGCAGCTTAGACTGGCTTTAAAGTAATTGAAATTTTGTCGCCTCTGTACTAGTATTTATGAGGAGCATTTTCACTTGCCCGTCTTTTAAGTTAAAGTGTCGGTTTGATACTTTATTAAATTAAACCAGGAGTTTATGGTTGGAATTAGAAAAAAATTATTATAAATTTAGCTTTTTAGCTTTAACAAACTTTATCAGAATTTAGTCATTCTTGGTATCCTAAATTACTTATTGAATATATCATTTTCCCAAATCCCTAACGTGTTCTAGCAAAATCTATAACTTAAAATATAATGAATCATTCCACACTATCATTAATGTACCTACTATGTAATATAATGTTTATTCTGTATTCAATCAACTCATTTAACTAACTGAAAATATAACATGCTGTTACAATAAAATTGGGGCTTCAGACTCGTAAACTAAATAAGTACAGATTGTATCAGATTTGACAAATCAAACTGAAAACATCAGATTTGTTATGTCCATATTATAGCCCTCACATTTCTTTGGATATTTGAGATTACTAAAGTATAATTAAATCTCGTATTTAAAAACATTTTCCTCTGAACTCAATTTCAATACCATAGCCTACGTCATTGTAGCTACAGGCTTAGTCTTACGGTTTATACACTGAACGTATATCGTCTAAACAATATAGGCCTAAAACCATAGGCCATCTATATCTACCCAAAGCTTTCTATCAAGATGTATTCAGAATTCCAGTGATCTCAATTGAACTATTCACCAAGTTGAATTGATTCGCAAAACTTGTGCCTTGGGATTAAACGTTTGTCCTGACACCTTATGTTTGTTAAAATCTGCACTGATTGGCTTGGTGTTGATGAATATGGATATTTTGAAGGTAATAATAGTTATAGTAATTATCTACCTATGGCTATGGGTATATGAACGTCTACTGTGAAATAGACGCAAAGCAGTCGTTCTAACGTACATTTATTTTAATCATAAATATTTATTATTTGTGGCTATTGTTCATTCGTGTCTTGGCATAATTTACTGAATAAAAAAATACATTTTTTATAAATGTCACTTAAACGAGATGACCACTACTATACAGGCCGCAAACCCATGGTTAATGAAAGACCCTATATTAAGTTTTTAATATTCAAAATAACAATGAACTCAAATATAAAGAAATATAATATTATGTATGATCAATACAGGCAAATATTGAAGATGTGCTGATTTGAGTAAAGTAATATATCTTTTCCCTCATATAATAATTTATTCACAATATAAAACGTAATTAGGTCATTCCTTAAAGATTTAACTTCGTCCGATTTGGGACGCCATTTGCCTGTCTGAATTAATTATTTACTGAAGAAATGGACCAAAAATTTTCCCTTAAATAGGCTCCAAGGTTTAATTACCTGGCAATGTTTACAGTTCATTAAAATGGGTAATTGATATCTCAATTGTTATTGTTAATAAGTTAAAGAATAAAAAAATACATTGTATATAAAAAAATGGGTATAGGACAAATGCATTTTACGTCATGTTTCATTATTAGATTTATAAGAAAATATAAAATTAGATATCATCCTTTCCATTAAATTTGATATTTTGTAAAAAGAATTCATCTTATCATTTAAAAGTTAATCGTTTAGTTAGTTATCATCATTAATACTTGCAAAGTACTATGATCTAAAAAACCGTAAATGTGAATAAACTGTTATAGACCGGGAGATACTGACACAAAATTTCGAGTCATTTGTATCAGGATGGCGGTTCTACAGGGTTCTTAGTACGCAATGACAAAAAGAAAAACGATGGTGTGAACGCTGGTACCGGCGGCTTAGTCGCGTGGGCGTTAGTCGAACTCGTCGGAAAAATAGCGAAAGTCAAACGATTTGTAACACAAAAATTTTAGAATTTACCGATAGCCCATAAAAAAGAAGTAGGCGGTAGTGTCATGCCATACTTTTCCGGTGTGACTTACAGCCCGCCATACCGACGCGAATGTGTTGATTTAAATAAAACAATTATTCAACCATTTGTATCAGGCTAACTTTTGCACACGTAACCATCGTCGTGCAGCCATTTACGAAAATCGCCATGCCATACTTTTCGGACGATTCCAAATGGTCGCCATACCGCCGCAAATCTGCAAAAAAATTTTATTTCGCCACACTTTTTGTACCAGTATTGCATTTGGATTTTTGGAGAGTATTTGATAAAATGTGACCATTATTATATTTGCCATACTTCTAGTCGGGAGAAAAAGTGCTGTCATACTTGAAAAATTAATTTAGTATTAATTTATATAAGTGAAGATTTCCAACACCTAGATCTTTGAAATTTTGTATTTATATTCGTTGATCCTCAAACTTACAGGAAAAATAAGTGCCATACTGTTACAAATCGTTTGACTTTCGCTATTTTCCTACGAGTTCGACTAACGCCCACGCGACTAAGCCGCCGGTACCAGCGTTCACACCATCATTTTTCTTTTTGTCATTGCGTACTAAGAACCCTGTAGAACCGCCATCCTGTTACAAATGACTCGAAATTTTGTGTCAGTATCTCCCGGTCTATTACCTATGTTTTGTTTTCGCTGTGTATAATAAAATTATTAATTTCGTTCTTAAAATATTTTTTTCGTTTATTTTATTATATTATACTTACAAGTCCTTCATTATGTAATTCTTCCCAAGTGGGATCGCCGGCCGGTTCCACTTCCATTGCGCCTTCATAGTGTAGTACTGCCACTTGCTTCGCTTTTGTGAACCTGTGTATAGCAATTTTGTGATAAATTATAGTCTCTAGTCTCTACTATGTCTCTAATATAATACATAATATTATAATAATTATATATTGCCACAAAAACCATACTTAATTTTAAGAAAATTTGGTTATTTTTGAACAATCTTTGATTAAAATAAATAAAAATAATATAGGTTTTTTTTTATTTTTTACTGTGCATATTTTAGGCATATTACCTAATCGTTTTTAGTGCATTATCGCAAGTGGGCGATTTCTTCCAAGCGATTTGATGTGGTGAGCAAGAATTAAAGCATTGTAATAATATTATGCAACCTAAGTTGATATAATATGTACCTATAATCGCTATAGTTTGAAGAAACTCTCTAGTGCATTTGTTGTTATAACAGAGATACTAAATTGAATGTAACAAACATCTGTTTGCAAGTAACTATGAATGAGTTTAGAGATCATTAAATAAGTTCAGGCTATTAGTTAAATAAACTTTATACCTACACATAGCTTTGAGTAATTTAAGATATAATTCTAAAATAAAACATACCTCTCATCACAGTCCATGAGACCGCGGAATCGAATCCAGTAGTTATCAATTTCATTGTTGGCTTCAACGACGAAGTCAAAGCGCTCACCCGCGTAAGTCACTAGGGATGTAGCTGTAACAAATAGGATAAGTTTAATTGGAATGGTAAATAATAGTGCTATAAGAAACATTCCTAAATTAATATTTATTGGATCCTTAATAATATTGAAAATAATTTTGCTATATTTCTATGAAAAAAATAGAGATAGAGAAAAATAACTGCATTCAAACCGCCCTAGTGCAAACTGTTTCTAAAAGTTTTTGTATTAAAAATTGAAAGGTATCTAAACGTTATATTTACGCGTTTATGAAACGATTTATTGGATTACGAGACGATAGTAAAACAAAATAGTTGATTTGTAATTTATGAAAAACGTGTGAATACAGAAAATACTATATATAGGAAGTGGTTAGGTACAAAAGATGGATATTTAGCTAACATTTTTGCCTTATCACCATTTTTAAGGGTACCCTTTATGAAATTGTGCAGTTATTTGTGTGTCTGTACGTTATGCAACGTGTTTTAATGTTAAGTTAACACCACAACACCATTTCCTAACAATCCAGGTGTAGGAGTGGCTATAAACTCCAATCGACCGAGCACTCCACTAGAGAGGGCGAATCAACTCGAAAAACATTTCGATTTCAACGAGAGGCCATAGCTACGTGACAATCACTGGGTTGACAGACATGATGACCCCACTTCGTTTAAGATTGATTTTTATTAAATCGTATGAATAATGGCTAATTTTCAGAAAGTCTTCTTTTCCCAGACATCGAAATTAAAATAATTTTGAAATATGCTCTTTGTATCTATACTTGCTCCTTGGTTAAAAAGTTACTACGTAAATTGAATTGCATAAGTAATTCTTTGATTAATCGCTAAACATAATTATTTAAAAGTTCTTTTAAAAAAGTCTATTTAATTAAGGCGTGATCAGAATTACTTATTTAATCCCATTTGTATACTAACAGAATTATTTATAAATGCTATAAGTTTCAAATCTACAGTGAAAAGCTTTAATGTAAACTATACGTAAATTAACATACAACAATACAATTTAAAAGTTATTTATTTTGTTGATTTAACTTAACTTTGAGCTTTCGCATTTCGGACTAAGCTTACAAGTAAATTTTAATTTCACTGCTAATGCAAATAAAACCTCTATTAAGTACATTTAAATGTTAGCAAAACAAAAATTTTAAACTAAAACAACATTGCGATAAAAGTCAACAAATATTAATTAAATGCTTGTTAGCTTTGACACGAATTAAATATACCAACATTTTTTTTTTTCATATTGGCAAAAATAATAAAATTGAAATGTGGAATAAAAATATTATGATTTATTAATGATAGAATATAACCTAATTTTCCTTCTCAGCAGTTAATCCCGCTAACTAGAAGAGTGGATCAGAACCTAATGAGGGTAGATTGACGGATTAAAAACTTTTTAATGTACTACAATGAGTAGGTATGAGTTTTATTTGGAACATTTTTATCATAATATTATTATTGTAATAAATTTTACATTTATTATTAAAAAAGCTTGTTTTCAGTTTGAGTAATATTATTAATCCGTAAAAAAATATTTGTAAAATCGCTTATAATGATAAATGAGAATAAATCACGATTTGATTGGCAATGAAATATCTGAATATTGAATAATCTTAATCTCTTGAAAATTTTATAGAAAATTATCTCAAATAGATGAAGAAATTACTGTTTCTAGTAAAAATTCAGGCATTTTCATATAAAATTATTAAAAAAAATGCTAATCCAGTAGCAATTAAAACTAGATTAATTGACTTTAAATATTAAAATATTCGCAATCAATTCATAAAAGAGCCCTTAATTGGCTTAGGCTAAAAGGTTTTTATTAAGATTTAAGAGAATCGCTTCAGATCAAAAGTGCTTAGCACTTAGCACTAAAACTAAGTCTGAATTTTTCATCACTTCTTACCCTTATAATTGCGTATAATTCATTATAAATTTTAATGCTTTTAAGCCATTTGATACCTTGTTCAACAAGTATAAACTGAAAATCTAAAAAAAATACCACGT
Organism: Colias eurytheme; assembly: GCA_907164685.1. Lineage (NCBI taxonomy): Eukaryota > Metazoa > Arthropoda > Insecta > Lepidoptera > Pieridae > Colias > Colias eurytheme. The sequence continues at coordinate 83,037 of CAJQZN010041887.1, read as the reverse complement.
CAACTCAAACATACTTTACAACTTTAGTATTTGCTCTATCCACAGGCTCTATCTATACTAATATTATAAAACTAATGAGTTTGTTTGTTTGCTGGAATGCGCTTATCCCTAATTTGAAAAATTATTTCACTGTTAGATATTCCATTTATCGAGGAAGGCCCTATATCACTAAGACCAATAGGAGCGGAACAATGCGAGTGGAGTTGATGGAGTTTCTTGCCGGTATGGAGTTTCTTGCCGGTTCTTCTCCATAGATACTGCTTTCCGAATCGGTGGTAAATGTTAAAAATATGTATTGACGTTTCAAAAGTGCTTCTCGAAGAAGTCTAATTGAATAAATAAATGTTTGAGTTTGAGTTTGAGTAATAATAGTTTATCTCGTTACAACAATATTATATTTATTAATAAATACAAACCAAACCATTACCTTCTACTAACCTTTGTACAGTTGTACGCACCGCCCATTAGCATGCAAATAAAATTTAAAAACACAATACATAGTATCTTAGGTTAGCAGTACTCCACTGCAGTTCATAGTGTCCCACAATTTACATATTCATACGGGATCAAAGAGAACCCTCGAAAATGCTGGCTAGGCAAAATTGCGTGTATTGACTGAATATAGGGTATATTTTAACCTGAATAAGAGATCTCTTTCCTGACGCGTGTAGAAATTAAGAATATGTAACTTCAGTTTTTATGTATAGAGATACTAATTTAAATTTTTGTATTCTTTGCCTTTTCTTTTCGTAATTTGTAAACTCACATTTAATTCAATACATAGAGAATTGAGAAATTAATATAAAAATGATTTTAGAAACGAAAAGAAAAGCTTAACTATTTATTTTTATCCCGAAATATTGAACACTTTGCAAGCGTATTACAGCGGAAAATCGCGTTTCAAGTTCGTTGAAACTATTTTATCCCTAAATATTATATGAACAGTACCTATTGTACTTTACAAAAGACTAAATTCTTCGTTAAACTTATTATAATCGCTCACTGAAGCGTATATTATCTACAAAGCTAGAAAGCACTTAACCTACATCTCCAATAACGCCAAAACCACAGCAATACCTAGAAATCTTAATTCCTAATTCTTTGGTAAACTTGATCAGAACGTAATGGGGCATTCATAAGTAGCGTAAGATGTTCATCTCTTGGATATGAGTTCAAAGCAATAATTTGTCAAAGGCTGTAATGAGCAATTGCTTTGAACCATTGAACTGTGTGAAGATATTGGGTAAATTATAACGTTTGGAGTCTTTGTCTTGTGGGTTTTGGTAGAAATTTGGTAAGGGCGGAAACAGGCTGTGTATAATTTCTTGGTATTGATAGTTTGGTCTGACGATTATAATGTGACTCACTGTTCGTCTGGTTTCATCAAAATATTGTTAAAAAGAAATTATTTCGATAGCTTTTGTCAATTTGGTACATGTTACATCACTATGATAGTGTAGTTCCTATGACCAAAATTGGTTTAGAGGTTTCCGCGTGAAAGATTAACAAACATACATTCTTATAAACTTTCGCGTATATTATTAAACTACGGTCGATTTCCAGTTTGCAGAATGAAATCCACAATTTATCCGAAAACTGTTAAACGTATTTCATTATACCATTAGGTATAGACACTTAAAACTGAAAATGGGAAAAATAAAAGTTTAAAGCTACTAAAAAATAAGTTAAATAAGTTCATGTTAAAAAAATTTAACCACTTAGTGAGAATATGGAATAGATATAGGTATTCTCATTACAAATGAGTTCAAATTTTTATCTACATTAGAATTCAATATCAAAAAGTAATCACACAAATTCTCCATACCTATTAATAAATGTATAAACTACAAACAAACCACAAATTTCCATCCTACTATTAAAGTTATGCCTGTCAGAAATATGCAAGGTAAACTTCCCATGGTTTCAAAGGAACTAACGAACCCCATAAATAGCGACACTAATTAAATTCGAATCACTACCCTTGTCAAGGAACTGAAAATGCTCCATTGTGAACCTAGATATTAGGGAATTCCTATGAAGTTTGGTAATTGTATTATATTGTTTTATTGTGCTATTTTATAATGTCAACTAAGGAATAGAATAGCTGAAATCGGAAAAAATAGAGATGCCTTAGAATATATTATGTACCTTTTTTATAACTGCTACCTCTATTTTACTCACTTGGTTACCTCATACGATATACTATTACCACAGCTATTACCACAAGATTGACGAACGTAGTACAGCACTAAAATTCGTGCTTTTGAGGAAACGTCGCACAAATTTTAAAATGTTTTTTTCAATTATTAGATAATTTATAACAATAGTACGGTAAATTATTGTACTAAATTCACCATCACGATAACTATAATATGAAACATAACATTATATTATACACCTACACAAGTCAATTTTGAAATTAGATTCTTATTTTTTTTAAACATTTTTAGTCCTGCCAGTTTTACTGTACATTTTGAAAATTCTATTCAATTTTTTTCACTTTTCACCTACAGTTTTAATCCTTCGAGTTAAGCTGAATTCTCGAAATTCCCGTTTCTTATTATCGAGATCTATTTTGCATCTGCACTCGGTTTTCAATTAACTAGCTTTTTTCGCCTTGACAAACGATACTAGAGCATTTACAAAGCGCAATGAGAATTGCTAATTTCCTTTACGAAGGAATTGTGGATTAGAGAGGTATTGTCTGATATTTTTTGCTTTGTTCTTTTCAATCATAGCTGGGTAAAGTTAGTTTGGTCAATACTTGTACTAGCTTGTGTTAAATAGCGTATTATTCATTGTATGGACTTTGTAGTGGAATGCATTGACTTTTATTTCACTTTTATTATTTGACTTTTATTTTTTAACACTTTTTAAGAAGCTTGAAATATAATGGCTGTTGAACGTTGAAATTCCCTTTTTTGTTTTACGTCCAAATTACATGCATAAAATTGTTCTGATAGAAGGCTCTAGATAAAAAATTACGCTAAATGTACATATCTCAAAAGATAGTTTAATATTTATTATGCACACACATTTTATATTGAACTAGCGGTCCGCCCCGGCTTCGCCCGTGGTACATATTTACGTTTTCTCTACGTAAGAACCATCCTCGTACTTCAAGGAATATAATAAAAAAAGAATTAACGAAATCGGTTCAGCTGTTCTCAAGTTATGCGCTTACCAACACATTTTGGGATTCATTTTTATATATAAGACTAGCGGTCCGCCCCGGCTTCGCCCGTGGTACATGTTTACGTTGTTACGTGGTACGTGGTTCTTATGTAGAGATACATAAGAACCATCCTCGTACTTCAAGGACTATAATAAAAAAAGAATTATCGAAATCGGTTCAGCCGTTCTCGAGTTATGCGCTTACCAACACATTTTGCGATTCATTTTTATATATAAGATTAAGACACATAACATTAGCTAAGCTATTTTCAACAGGCGCCAAAATTTCCTGTGAAATTGTTTTTGACTTTTGTCGTCGTCGCATTGTCTCAGATTAAATTCAATACAGTATGGGAAAGCAAATGCATGATAATACAAAATGAGATAAAAATTCAAATCTATATTACTTTTATACTTTTTTATAAAATACCGATTTTCAAGCAGCAAAAACGCAGTAGCATAAAATTATACTTTCAGGGGTTTCAGAAAATTAATAAAACAGTGTCTCTGTATAAAATACAATATTGAAAAATCAGCTCAATATTTACCACACGAGGAAAAAGATACAACAAAATATACAGATAGCAATCAGTGAAAAGCACATATGTGAACAATACGAATTCCGCTGCTTGGTGTAAAACGTTTTAAATATAAAATGCACTTTCAGATTCAACTTTTAATTATAGTACGGGTGAAATTTCGGCAATGAAACAAACGAGCTAACGACAGTGAGCGGGAATTTCCGTGCGCACAATACTGGACCGCGGAGGAATTATGTGAATAGGGTTGCCATATTACGTAAAATAATTAAGGTATGATTACATATGATTGTATTTGCACTTTATCTGCGCATGTTATAATGTCACCACTGCCCTAAAACGGTGAAGGAGAACTTCGTATCGGATGGAGATAAAATTTATGGTACCTACAGAATTTTTTTAAGTAAAGATTATAGGTATCGGATGTTATATAGGAGTCGGTTCTATTATTTGTAGCTACAGAATCTTTCCAGGCTTAATTTTCATGTGTTTAATAAGATTTTTAATAATAATTAATATTCACGTAGTAGCTAATACAAACAGGGTTGTCACGGTGAGGATTTAATATAGAGTAGACGACTACTACAGACTATGAATTTGGTGCAATGTCAGATACATTTATACAATTATTCATTCGTAGACACATTTTAATTAGTAGGTACGGGTGACATCCCTAAACATACGTCAAAGTCTTTGTTCAGCTAGTATAGCTGAAAACTGCAAATGGTCGGTAAATTACGTATAACCATGTATAACTAAAATTTTAGAAGATATTGTAATTGCATACAATAATCGAAGTTTCAGATTTTATATCAATTTAATGACATAATTATGTATTTTCTTAAAGCTCTACTTAACTCTACAACTGTTTAAAAATCATTCTAAAGCGATGAGACTTTTATTTAATTTTGAGCTATTTACACGTTTTATTTTAGTTAAAAAAAATGCTCAAAAAGATAAAACTAATAAGCAATTAATATTCTACTCACCAGTAATAGGCTCTAAATCATAACCATCAGACGAAAGTATGGTGATATTGTGGCCATCAACTGACATCTCTATAGGACAGTTCAGGAACTCCGCGTTGATCACACGAAAACGGTACTTATAGCCCTGGACAGAAGGTTTAATTTCAAACAAAGCTATGTTAAAAAATGTTTCAAGAAAGTCTTAAAAACTTTAAAAATACGTATATTATATAACATGATATAGCACTTGTACCTTTAGGCAGAATGTAAAATGTCACAAAAATATATAATTATTATATGCGACAAATAGCACTTTTTATAACTATGTACTAAAAATAGCGTCATCTAAATTAAACGAATACTCTTGATAGGATCAAACTCAACAATTATCTTGATTTGATCAACGAGCCATTTTAATTCGACATATTATTATTATATAACAATAACAATTTTTTAAGAACCACCGGTTTGGAAAGTAGTTTCTACAGAAAAGAAACGACGTCAAACTGTATTTTTGAATCTGATAAAAGTTATACATATATACAGATTTGATTTAGCAAATGCATAATAAATCACCGAACATAAATATATATATTTTTATTTATAAAACCGGTAATTAATACTCTCATCTAATCGAGAATCTTTAGACTATAATCTTAGAATTTTTAAGATTCTCCGATTTCAATAGAAAAAATCACTGGAAAAACAAGAAAATCGTATCAAAATTTCAATTGGCACTAAAAAGTTCAACGTCACAACACACATTGCAACATTTACTAACTTTCACATAGCCAGAATAGTGAACAATGGCCTGTCCTATCATAAAAAGAGTTCCTACAATATCTACCAAAACTTATAACCTCATATTTACCTGTTCAACATTAAACCTAGCCGTCTTCATGTACATAGGTTTCGCCGCTTTATTCGTGTCGTTGAAGTATCTGAATCTGCCCACACCATTGATCAACAGAGTTGGTGGTTTATTGTCACCGAGGGAGTGGTGGTGGTCCGTGAACATTCCCACAGATAGCTCGTGGATCCAATCGGTGATCAGCATTACGTGGTCTGATCTAGAAATGGAGATATGTTTAGAAAAATTGGCATTAAAAATACTCCTAGAGCCTAGACTATGTAGTTTGAGGTATTTTAAGTAGAATGGCCCGATCCTGACTTAATTTTGGAATTAAATAATTATCATCACAAATCATATTATTATGAACCAAATAAATAATGTAAAATTTTTAATGTTCTTTATTACTTTTCAAAATTAAAAATTTAAAGAGAAGCCATCCGAAAAGTTAATCGACCAATTATTCAATTCGCAAAAATAAACGTGTATAACAAAGGTGCGGTCGCAAACAGTATATCAAAAATATAATGATGGCAAGCTATATTGCAATATCAAAAATAAAACAAAACTACTAAATAACTCGGTTAAATAATACATAACGAGTACGGATAGTTTAGTATTATATTATCTCTGGTATGGATAAAGCTAGTTAAAGCTAATTGGATAACCGCGCCTTTGCTCACGTGCATAGCACGTTATAAAGCGACAGCTATATTATTGTCTCCTATATAAATGTTTTAAATAGGTAATATATTATGTTTGTAAGCAAAAAGTTGTAAATTATTAGGTTACCAATTGATCCTTAGAAACGGCATACTAACGAACACACGATTAGACGTCAAACTCAAAGTAAGATGGTATGATTTAATTATCGTGAGCGAAAAAGTGGCGTCTGACGTAAATTAAGCTAATTAGCCACATTTCGATGTGCCACTGTTGGAGTGCTTATAACCTAAGCATATCTTTTTACTCATAATATCATTGCTTGTAAAGAAATCATTCAATCTACGTGAATAACTTATTTTCTATGATGTTTTAGTTATTCGTAAATGATTATTGAATCATTTGACATAGAGCAGCATAAAAAATTTAAATCTAAAACCATCAAATCCTTAATACCTCAATAACATCACAGTTGCGTTTAACCGAATAATAACCAACTCTTACACTACATAATAATGATTTATATCCAACACAAGCTATAACAATAATTAACCATGTTGTAATCGTAATTAATACATATAAACGAGACCGTATTTGCCATACAATTTACATTTATAATACTCACGTGAGGTAAGGTTAGTAACATTAGCAAACCGGTACTGTATTGCATGTGATCCACGTGAGTTCTTTATTAGTACATAGATTTATAGTACACTAGATATGGAACAACCTTCGCCTTAATGTTGAAAATTTGCGTTGAATTTTGGACAATTCATTGAGGTTAAAAGTAAGTCAAAACCATTGATCACTAATAATTTACACATTTTTACATATTTTATGTTTTATATTAGCAGTTAGTGTAAAAATCCCGTAATTTAATGACAATATTTTTTAGATTCTGTGTGTCAAAAATTACCATTAAAAATCGATAAGATTCTACTCATATAGTTACACATATTTTATGAAACTATTAATTGCCGTTTCTAGTCTATTATTAATCTTTAATTGCAACTAAGAGTTAATTCGAAGAACTTTTCGATCTGAACTTTGTTTCTCTTACACTTTTTTTCACGTTGATGTACTAACACGGATTTTTATACAAAATTAAAAAATGATTTATTGATTTCTACTACCTTAATGATTTATATTTAACGTTTTATTTTCACTTTTCAATGCTACCCAGATAACAAATGGACCATATCTTTTAAAAAAATTGGAATTTTTGATCACAAAGCACAAACACAGCCTATCACATAAATTTTATACAAAAACGCTTTAAAAAAAACTATAAAGAGATTTTTATGGTATTTCGCACAATGATATTTTATGTGAATTGAAGCTTTTACATTCCTACATTTCTTCCATTCCATTTGTTTTGAACGATAAATAAATAACAAATCTTTTTTTCCTATGACTATTAGATTAGATAAGTATATCTAACAATATTTATAACCGCCCCGGCTTCGCCCGTGGTACATGTTTACGTTTTCTCTCCATAAAGATCATCCTAAGAAGTGTTTTTTGGTAAGGTTCGCACGCAAAGGAAACTTGATACAATACAATTACAATGTAAACTCTGAGAGTATCAAAGAGCTCTATCATATTAAAGATTTGGGAATTGTTTTTGACTATAAATTGACTTTCGTGCCACACATAAATCAAGTTGTTACACGGGCGGCTAAAATGTTAGGATTTTTAATACGTGTACATAATGTCAAGGCGAAGATATCATTATACAACTGCCTGGTGCGCAGTATATTGGAATACGGTTCTGTGGTTTGGAGACCTCACTATGCGTGCCATTCCTTACGATTGGAAAGGATACAGAGAAGATTTCTTTTGCACCTTGTTTATGCAAGTGGAAAATCAAAGAAACAGTTACCATCATATAAAAAGCAACTATGTCACTTCAAAATTACATCTCTTAATAATCGTCGGGTACTTCTTGATTTACTCTTTGCCTTGAAATTATTCAATAGTAAAATTGATTGCCCCCAATTGCTTCAAAAATTTAATTTAAAGGTGCCTTCTAGATACCCTCGTAAGGTTTTGTTGCCGCTGTGTCCTCCTCAACGCAGAACCGTATCGGGTCGAAACTCACCCATTGCGAGAATTTGTAAAACTGTAAATGACTACAGTGAGTTGTTTGATATTTTCACAGATTCCCCCAACAAACTCCGCAAAATTTTTAATTCCCTTTTTAACGATTAGAATAGATAAGTACATAATATCTATATATTATAATTTTTTCATTGTTTAAGATAGTATTTAGTAGTTAATTCATTAATTGTATACTTTTAAACTTACTTTACGCATGCTGTGTTTACCTATAAGTGTTTTTTTACATTGATCATATAAAATTGTATTTTAACTTTGATGTTTTATCTGTGATGTAAAGAAACGTTGGTAAATCAAATAAATAAATAAAAAATAAATAAATAAATCCTCGTACTTCAATGAACATTATAAAAAAAGAATTAACGAAATCGGTTCAGCCGTTCTCGAGTTTTGCGCTTACCAACACATTTAGCGATTCATCTTCATATAAATCTCGTGTCACAATGTTTGTCCTCAATGGACTCCTAAACCACTTAACCGATTATAATAAAATCGCACACCATGTGCAGTTCGATCCAACTTGAGAGATAGGATAGTTTAAACATGTAGGTACCACGGGCGAAGCCGGGGCGGACCGCTAGTTTTTATTATAAAGATTAAATTTAAACCTCTCCATGTCACATTAAAGTCCTATAAAGTTATTAATTTAAAAATCCAAATATTCTAATCTTAATAACTAATAATTATTATATGTATAAAAAATGTAAATATACCAACGATTGACGTAGGCCACACATAATTTATTCTATCTAGGTATATCATAACGGAACATGAATGATTTAAATCTTAATATAATTATATTTATAAATCTCGTGTCACAATGTTTGTCCTAAATGGACTCCTAAACCACTTAACCGATTATAATAAAATTCGCACACCATGTGCAGTTCGATCCAACTTGAGAGATAGGATAGTTTAAACATGTAGGTATCACGGGCGAAGCCGGGGCGGACCACTAGTAATTTATAAAAATAAACGTCACGTGCTTAATACATATTATATAAACAAGTGGTTTACCCCGGCTCCACCCATGTATGGGTCCTTATTTGTAAATTCATAATTAATGAAAGTATTTTAAAATGTGAGGAGACAGAAAAGTCCAACCAACCTAAAATCGTTAAAATTTTGTAGTTTTTTCTTTATAATTTATTTTATATTCATTTTAGCTAACTTGGCAAACGTTGTTCTGCCAGGATACCCAAGACTTCGTGGTTATATGTAGTTTAATTTTACCTTGACCTATTCTAAAAAAAATAATAAAAAATTAACAAATAATTCGAATTAGTTGAGTGACAAATACTGTGACCTGAGAATTTTATAAACATACATAGATATTATGCACGTATTTTATATATAGAGAAAATATACAAAAGGATACGTAATAACACGTGCTTGATGATGTTAAAATATTATGCAAGATATATAATGTAGATTATAGATATATACAGTAAACGATAGTAGGTACTAGGGGGTGCATTTTAAATGATAACATTTCTGAGATTAATATCTAAGATCGCTTATCCAATAGTTTGAATAATCTGATAGTTTGATCATATTTTCTAACAAAACTACAAGATTATAGGCGTATCGTATCTTCTCATCGACAATATTTCATAATATTTTTTCGAATACAAACTGATAAAAATAGTTTATTGTAATTTATGTATACGTATGCAAACCACAAAATATATATTTGGGATTTAACTGGGTACTATAAAAAGAATTATTAAGATCTGTTCTGAAAGTCTTTACACATCTTCTTATATATAAAAATGAATCGCAAAATTTGTTGGTAAGCGCATAACTCGAAAACGGCTAAACCGATTTCGATAATTCTTTTTTTATTATATTCCTTGAAGTACGAG